>PVKS010052219.1:0-10850 GCA_004027875.1 Aplodontia rufa
CATCTGCTTCTGAGATGGTTCCCCCATATTCCCACTCTCCCATCTCCTAGGAGTTCTTCATACATCCTCCCCCCTCCCCATCCTTACGGCTCCAAGTAATCTAGGGAGCCATCCCCCTATTGCATTGAGAATCATACAATTTGAAGTTATTATTAGCTTAGCCGTCTAACCTACTGCTTCCCCATATATTCTAGCATCCACAGATGAGAGAAACCATTGGGCCCTTTAGTCTCTGAGATTGGGATACTTCACTTAGCATAATTCTTTCCATCTCCATCCATTTGGCTGCAAAAGCCATAATATTGTCTTCTCTAATGGCCGAGTAGTATTCCATTGTATATAAGTACCAAAGTTTTTGTATCCACTCATCAAGTGAGGGGTACCTGGGTTGGTTCCATAGTCTAGCTATAGTAAATTGAGCTGCTATAAACATTGATGAAGCCATATCACTATAATATGCTGAATCTAACTCTTTTGGGAAAATTCCCAGGAGTGGGATAGCTGGGTCATAAGGTGTTTCCATCCTTAATTTATTTTTTGAGGATTCTCCACACTGCTTTCCATAGTGGCTGAACCAGTTTGCAGCTCCACCAGCAGTGTAATAGTGTTCCTCTTTTCCCATAGCCCCTCCAGCATCTGTTATTGTTAGAATTTTTCATTTTTGCCTCTCTAACAGGAGTGAGGTGGTATCTCATTGAAGTTTTGATTTGCATTTCTCTTATAGCTAATGATGTAGAGCATTTTCTCATATATTTATGGGCTTTCTGGACTTCCACTGGAGAGAAGTTAGCCCATTTATTGATTGGATTAGTTGTGAGTTTGGAGTTTAGTAGAAACTATGTAGTTTTAAAGTATGCATTTCAGTAATAAATTATTTTTGTAAAGTATGCCTAAAGATTCTGTTTCAGGTTTTCATTTTATATTAATCAGGTTCTTCTACCTCTACAAATTGGAAACATGTAATTTTCTCATTCAATTCTTTGTTGTGTTTGCCCAAGATTTCTTGTGTATTATTAAATGTATTTATCTACTCTCTACTGAATTCCATTTGTATATCTATATATTGATACTCTTGTTTTATTACTATAACTTCTTCAAAGTAAGAATTAAAATCACATACTATGAGTTCTCTAAAATTCTTCATAAAATATTGGCAAGCCACATTAAAAAATACATTAAGAAGATAGTACATGGGGTTGGAGCAGTGGCTCAGTGAGTATGACGCTTGCCCAGCATGCGCGAATACACAGGTTCAAACAGGTTCAAACCCCAGCACCCACGTACACAACTAGGTGTCAAAGCAACGAAAGCCATGTGAAAAACTCAATAAAAATTGGTTTTCTCTCTCTCTTTCTCTCTCTCTCTCTCTCTCTCTCTCTCACTGTCCTTAAAAGAAAAAGAAGATAGTAAATAATGATCAAGTGGGTTTTATCCCAGGGATGCAAGTTCGGTTCAACATATGCAAATCAATAAATATAGTTCATATAAATAGAGTTGAATACAAGAATCAAATCTATAGATACAAAAAAAGCATTAGAAAAAATTCAGCACCCATTCTTGTCAAAAATGCTGAAGAAACTAGGGATAGAAGGAACTTACTGCAGCATTGTAAAGAGTTATAGGACTTTTCCAAATTAACTCTTCTTTTTCAAAATCATTTTTATCTGTTGTCGTCTCCATTTCAATAATAATTTTATAATTGCTTAGTAATTCTTTGAAAAAGTTTCTTAAAATGGGGTTTTCATTTGGATAGTATTAAGTCTCAAGACGAATTTGGAGAGAATGAGTAATCTTAAATAGGGTGTTTGGATCCTTTTATTTAGATTTTCTTTGTTTTATCTCAGCAATTATTTATAATTTCCAAAATAGAAATATTGTGTATTTTTTAAAATAATTTAATCCTAAGTATTTTAGAAGGTGTTGAAAGTGCTGTTATTTTTGCTGGGTGTTTTGTTTTGTTTTGTTTTGTTTTTGTTTTTGTAGTTATTTTGTTTCTTTAACCAGGGATTGAGCCACATCCCCAGCCCTTTTTATTTTTTATTTTGAGACAATTTCTTGCTAAGTTGCTGAGGATGGCTTTGAACTTTCAATCCTCCTGCTTCAGCCTCCCCAGTGGCTTTTAAATTTTATTTTAACAATATTACTGATAGTATATAGAAATAGTTGATTTTTATAAATGGATCCATGTATTATTTAACATTACTGAATTTGTTTGTTAAGTACAGTTCATTTTTGTAGATTTTTTTCAGATTTTTACACAATCATGTGGTCTGATCTGTGAATAAAATAGTTTCACTTATTTGGGGGGGACAATGCTTTATCCCCTATTTTTCTTGCCTCACTACATGATGTATCTCCTCTAGAATACTGGCAAATACAACATCTCAGAGTTAATATCCTTGCCTTGTTCTTCATCTTAAAGGGAAAACATTTTAATATATCATTGCTAAGTGTAGTGTTACCTAATAGTACTTTTTAAAAAATATGCAATTTAGTGGCTAAGGTCATACTAATTTATTATTTTGCACAAATCTGTAGATTGGTTGAGGGATTCTTTGCTACTTTTTGCTGGAATAACTAATATGGCTGCATTCAGCATATCTACCTGGGAGATTGGTTCAGTTGGAGTACTAGAGTATCTAGCTCTCCCTACATAATCAGAGTCTTCTCTCCATGTGTCTTTCATTTTCAGTGGTTTAGGATATATGATTTTTTTCAAGGAAATAAAAATGGATGCTGTAATATCTTTTAAAGCCTAGACCCAGAAGTCACACAAGAGCACCTCTGCCATAGTTTATTGATTATCAAGCCATAGTGCCAGTGAAAAATCAAGGAGAGAGAGTAGACCCCACCACTTTTGGTAAACAATGGCATACATTTTAATGGATATGAAGAATTGTTGGTTGCCATATTTGCAGAAAATCTATCACAGTAGGTTTAGGTTTTTAATAAATGCTAATTTTCATATTGGGAATTTTCCTTGAAGCCCTAGTTTGTTTGGAAATATTTTGTCACCCAAGAGTGTTAAGTTTTATCTGATTATTTTTCTATACTTCTTGAGATAATCATATAATTTCTCTCCTTTATTCTACACATAACCCAAAATATATTTTTTTGATTTTCAAATCCTCAAGCAATCTCTATATTGCATTTATTAATTTATGTCAAGAATTGTATATGGATCACTAAACTTTAAAATTTTTCTTTCCATTTTTAATTGATAAATGTATATGTTAATGAAGTACAGTATGATTCTTTGATACCCATTTGCATTTTGAAATTAAAAAAATAATCTCTTATTTTTCTTGAATAACTGCTTTCCCATTCTATGGATAAGAAAATTGATTTTCAGTGTTTGAGTTACTTGTTCAATGCTGTGGTTTGAATAGTTTGTTCCAGCCAAAATTTACATTAAGCAGTAATACCTCAATAAGGTAATATTGAGAGGTGCTTGAACATTTACAAGGTAATTAGGTCATGATAGCTTCACTGCCATGAAGAAATTGATACAATTCCTATTAGAATAAATTACTTATTTTGACAGTGTGTTGTTATAAAGATAGCCTGACATCTCTTCTTCTGCTGTGTTATCCCATCAAGAACCTGCTTGCTTCTGTATTTTATCATGAGGCCCTCAGCAGAAATTGAGCATATGCTGACACCACGTTCCCAGACTTCCCAAACCAGGAGCCAAAATAAACTTCTTTATAAATCATCCATCCTCCAGTATTTTGTTACAGAGAGAGAATATGTATTAGGATACCCCAGGTGATCTGCTTAGCAAGTGGCAAATCCCGCATTTAAATATAAGTTAAATAATCCAAAATCATCCTCTTTCTTCTGCATTCTGATAGTGGGGTACTTAAAAGGAGATAGAAAACATTTGAAAACCATTTATTGTACCTTAATAATTTGGCCTAATGTTTACTTGTCATTTAAACCTTTGAAATTTTTGAAAATTCACATAATATATGAACTGGTTCTGCTCACTATAACATTTCATTCAAATACTGAAAATATTTGTATAAAAAGACAGTGATTATGGAAGAGCTACTTGTTTATTTTTCCAGCTGTATTAAGGTATATTTGACAATTGAAAATTGTGCAGAGTTAAGTTACATAACTTGATGATTTGTCCTGTGTGTGCACATGTGTGTTTGTATATGTGCATATAAGCACACATGCATGTGTGTTGGGAATTGAATCCAGGGCCTGTACATGTCAAATAAATATTCTACCACTACCACTAAGCTATAGCCCCAGCCCTTGATAATTTGATACATGTATACATGGGAAAATAATCACCAAAATGAAATTAATCAGCATGTCATCACATCACCTCACATAGTTTTGGTCTTTCACTCTCTTGTGTGGTGAGAACACAATCTACCCTCATTGCAATTTCAAATAAATATTAAGGAATTGTTAACTATAGTAATATTGTTTTGTATATTTTCTCCAAATCTTATTCATCTTGTGTAACTGCAATTTTGTAACTCTTAATCAAAATCTCTCCATTTCCCCTCTCATTACCCCCCAGCATTATTCATAATAGTCAAGATACAGAAACAACCTAAAATGTCCTACTATAGAGGAACAGATAAAGGAAATATAGTAGTATCATAAAATGAAACATTATTCGGCCATATGAAGTAAGGAATCTTGCCATTTTTTACAGTATGGATTACACTAGTGGACATCATGCTAACTAAACCAAGCCAGTCTCAAAAAATTGAATATTGCATGACCTCACTTATTTGTGATAGAGCTACTTTTGACTGGGGTCTAGGAAAGGACATCTGAGGTGAAGACATTGGAACTGAGAAAAGAGTAAGAGAAAAGAAATAGCCATGTAGAAACTTCCATAGCAGAGTATATTGTGAAGGAAGAATGGCAACAGCTTGAAGGTGAAATGAAACAATAGAGGAAAAGGGAGGAAGTGAATGTGAATAAAATGTGGAGAATGAGGGGAAGAATAGCAAACCATAAAGTCAGAGGTGTCAAACGGAATTGATTTGGTAGAAGAATTCTGGATTTTTCTCTCAGTGGAATGGGAAGTCATGGAAGGCTTTTTAAATTGGTTCTTTTCATTTATGCATGGCAATAGGATTCATTTGGTCATAATCATGAAAACATGTATTATAATTTGTTCTAATTCAGTCTAGAGAACTGCTCTTCTCCTCCTCTCCTCCCTTCCCCAGTACCCTTCCCTCTACTCTAAGGATCTTTTTGTTATTTACTTATTTTTTTTTAAATTAGAGCCTTGTAGATGTACATGATGGTGAGATTCACTGTGGTATATTCATATATGTACATAGGAAAATTAGGTCAGATTCATTCCACTGGCTTTCTCTAACCCTTCTGTCCTCCCTTCCATTTGTTTACTCCACTGATCTTTCATATATTCTTTTCTTTTTATCCTCTCTTTTTTTGGATAAGCTTCTACATGTCAGAGAAGCAGTCTACATTTGACTTTTGGGGACTGGCTTGCTTCACCTAGCACAGTAGGCTCCAGTTCCATCCATTTACCCTCAAATGCTATGAAGTCATTCTTCTTTATGGCTGAGTAACAGTCATGGAAGAAGGTTTTTGAGGAGGAGAGTGCCATGGCCTGATGTAAATTTAAAATGGCTATTTCAGTTATTTTTTTCAATTTTGAGGAGGAAATTTACAGGCTTAAAAGTGAAAACAAAGACCCATTAGAGAGAAGCAAATGGATTAAGAATTTGCTAGTAAGCTAGTAAGGAAAGAACCTGTGTGGGAATTCAGGTTGTCTGCTGCTCAAAAGCTAGTTTCAATTCCAACAGCAAGGAAATTGTTATTTTATTTGTTACTTAGAAGAAGGGAATGTGCAGGAGGCCTAGGTGAAAGGAAGAGGTGGGGAAAGGGAAAGGAAAAGGAAGACAATAGAAAGGAAAAAAGAAAGAGATTTGAGAGTAAGTATATCTCTGAGGATATAATTTGTGAGTTGCCACAGATGGAGGGTTTAGGCAGTAGATGTTCTAGATTTGATGGTGTAAGTACTTAGTGTTATAGAGCAGAAGGAAGTCAGTTTAGGCTGGAAAACTTGCCCATTAAAGATAAAGGAAAAATAGACTAGAGGCAGAATATCAGGGTTAACATTCATAAAGTGGCTTTCTCTCTATCCTCCCAACCAACACCTGTCCCCCAAATTGTCACTCTTAACAGAATTTAGTCAATTGAAAGTATTTTCCTCAAAGCTTCTTTAATAGAGAGTTATTTAGAAAAGTTCTGGCATTTTCCTTTCAAATAAGGATATATATAAGCACAGCATATACATAGTCTAGTGTACTGTGAAAGCCTGATAAATCTTCAATCATTAATGACCTAAAATGTCTTCCTGGATGGCCCTAGGCTTTTCTCTTCGGTGTGAAGTCTACATAATTTTGGGAAACAGTGACAGTAATGGTTCAGTCAATTAGTATAAGTATTAGCTGTGAATAGGTTCAAATGATAAAATTATAGTTTTAGTACTTTGGATATAAAGCACAATATATCTAAAACCTTTTTTGTAGATTAAATCAAATTACAGCCAATATTTCATCAAACCCCATTTAACAACGCTTCCTGAAACTTAGAGGATAACTCCCTATCAACACTCTTTCTCCTTCATATCCCTTCTCCTGTCAAAATCTACTCTAAGGCAAAGATTTAAAAGTCATTTACAGAACTATAAATGCCTAATACATCTCTAGGTATTTATTTATTTCTTCAGGAAAATTCTCATTCTAACAGAAAAATAAGAAATCCTAAGCAGAAAGAATGAATTTCCAGTGACAAAGACATTGTAAGGACTTTGATCATGTTATTACAGAGGTTGGAAAGTCTAAATTTACAGTGTGGACCAGTAGGCTAAAGAGCTAGGAAGGCCATTGGTATGGTTCTAGTTCAAAGGCAGTCTAAAGAAGGCATACCATTCTTCTTGTTCTGTTGAAGTCTTCAACTTATTGGATGAAGATTACCCATATCAAAGAGTATAATCTGCTTTTAGCAAAGTTCACCAATTTAACTATTAATGTCTTTCAACCACATTCTTTAAGTTGACAAATAAAATTAACCCATCACAACCATCATTAATAATAAGTGTTAAGAATATGGTTCTATTTGTTCATTCTTTATGTGGTTTGTGTTTACTATTATATTTGTTCTTATTTAATTTTTTTTGAAACAGGAACTCACAGTGGTGTTCTGCCTGTAGTGAAAACTCCTGGGCTCAAGTGATTCTCCCACCTCAGCTTCCCACCATGTCCAGTTTCCCCATTGTATTTCATTCTCATTTGCTTGTAGTTCTGTATAAACTAAAGCCAACAACATACATATTCCTGTATTTAAAATGTTATATTCTCTTCTATCTTCATATTAATATGATAAAGAATTTGCTGTGGATGATTGACCATGTTAAATTTGACAAATGTATATAATAAGCCTTTATGATGTGGTATGGATTGTGCTTGAAATTTTAAAAAAATCAAGTAAAACATAGACCTTATTCTCACAAACTGTTTAAGTTAGGAATATTGCACGTGTAGAAATGACCACAAGACAAGGCAGAAAAATTACACTACAATAAAAGAAGTATTAACTTGATGTTTGGGAATTCAGAAAAGGGATATGTCACATTTCATTCAGAGAATTTATCCATCATTTTCTTCTTTCTATCCTTTGAAAAATATTGATGAAATTCTACTATAGTCATGTCATTTTAAAAAGTCCATCCTCTCCTATTGGGAGAGACAGGCAACAAACATTAAAACAAAGAAATGGAATGGTTTTAGATTCTGATAATATTTCAAATAGTGATAAGTAAAATTAAAAACCAAAGTGGGATAAGTGATGATAATGTAATTGAGGTTACTGTTGAAGATAGAATGGTCAAGTCTTTCTAAAGAGTGGCATTTGAGCTGACAGAGTTATCCATGCCTGAGTCTAATGGAAAAACATAGCAGTAAACAGGAATAGCAAACTAAGGCATGTGATAAAGAAATGAGTTTGGAATTCTTAAGAAAATCTTTATAAATGAACTTAAATAAGAGTTAAGATTTGTGTAAGTAAAAAATGGGGACAGACAAAAAGCACTGATTTAGAAACATATAATCTCCTTTAGAGAGAATTAGTTACAGATGACCCCTGACTTGCTCTGGTTTGACTTATGATGTTTCAATCATGTGATGGCAGATATGTGATACAGTTTCGGTTGAAATCACATTTCAAATTTTGAATTTTGTTTTTTCTCCAGGGAAGCAACATGCAGTATAATCCTCATTCATAGGATTATGTGGCTAAGCGAGGGTGATTGTCAGGTTAGGTGAATAAAAGGCATTTTTTAACTTAGACTATCTTCAATTCAATTCATGATGTGCCTGTCAGGTTGTAACCCCATTGGGAATTGAGGAACATCTGTTTATGTATTTACCTGACCTTCTAAAAGTAATTTGAGTCAGATAAGCCTAAGTATATTGCAATGTTTTATTTCCTACGTACTTTTATTTCTCCTCCACTTTGCACAATGACTAATGTAAGACACTAAGAAATATTTGCCTGCGGGTTAGCTTTGTCCATATGAAACAGTGAAGGAAGGGAGGAAGTGGGAAGGGGACTATCCAGAGCTTGTTCAAGATAGTGGAAAGTGATCTTTCCTCAAACATCTTTATCTCTAATTTCACAATAATATTCATATGAAGTACACAGCTGTTTTATATACTCCAAGGGAGAGCTAAATCAATTTATCATTCTCCTTAAAGTGAGAACAATAATAGTTACTTAATTTAATATTTTCTTTGTTCTCCTGCAACCTCAGGTAATCAGACGATTTAAAGTTATCTCAGCCAATCAATTCCTAATCTTTTGTTCCTAATGGTTTTGTCTCATCGGGTGATTACTAAACTTATAGTACATAACTAGTGATTTTTATAAGACATCCCATACCATCAACAGTCAGTGTGGATTAAATCACTATCCTTCTTGTAGTTTCTAAACACTTTTTTTGTTTGAGGTCTATACTTTTAAAAATTAGAGATCTTAATCATAGACAATAGGACACAGCTAGCTAAACATAGAGGGACTCATCAAAGGTTGCTAAGTAACTTACAGAATGGCCAGGAATGTGAGCGACCCCAGCTTGGGTACTATACAACCATTAATGGGGAGTTTCTAACCAAAGTATGGGGCCACTCCAAAAGGAATTCCACAAATACAATTGGAAACAAAGAATAAAACCTCTACCATAGTTTCTTCAGAAGATTTTATCTCTTTATTCACAGCACCACTTCCCTCTCAAATTTAATAGGCACGTGTACCTGCTTTGGTGAAATCTAGATCATGTGCAGAATTACATTTCCAAGGAAACCTGATAAATGTTGTGTATGATTATAAGACCCTTAATAGAGGAAGGTATGGCAAAAAAGTATTAAAAGGACTATTAAGTGAGCTAATTTGTAATATTTGTTGTATTTCCTCTCTGACCTTTCTTGATGCTAAACATCTCCAGTTCCTTCAAATATTGGAGGGCTGAGGTTTCAAATTCATTCATCATCCTATTACTCCTCTGATTGCATCCTAGTATGTATAGGTCCTTCAAATGTCACATAAAGAACAGAAAAAATTTTAAATTACCTTTTGACCTGTGTAACATAGCAAATCTTTTTCACATGCTTCATACTGTTAAGAGAAATCGTTCCAAAACTGTGCTTCTGTATTTGTAAACAGTTTTTACACACAAAAGTAGGATATTGAAATGTATCACTATTAAATTTTGTCTTGTTAAAATCAGAATCCAAAACATGATATCAAGAGACAAGAGAGGTATCTTCAGGTATATCTCATAAATATTGGTTCCAGACCACTGCAATAAAGCAAGTCACATGAATTTTTTTGTTTCCCAGAGTATGAAAAGTTATATTCATATTATATTGTAGTCCTTTAAGTGTGCACTAGCATAATATATAAAAAGCAGATACTTCAATTAAATAATACTTCATTGCTAAAAATGCTAATGATAATCTGAGTTGTCAGTGAGGTATACTCTTTCTGCCAGAGAAGGGTCACGCCCTCAGATTGATGGCTGTCAATTGATTGGAATGGTGGCTGCCGAAGTTTGAGATAGCTGTGACAATTTCTCAAAATAAGACAACAATGAAATTTGCCACATAGATTGACCCCTCTTTCAAAAAAGATTTCTCTGAAACATGGGATGTTATTTGTTATCATTTTACCTATAGAGAATTTCTTCCAAGACAGTCAAGTTTTATATTAGACTCATCAAACTCAGAGTAACATCTGATCTGGTGTAAGTCTAGTTATATGGTAGGGGAGGGGAAGGACGTGGAGGGATAAGAGGGATTATAAATACAGTATGGTATACTTTACTCCCCTGATAAGGTAAATAATACCCATGAAGGCATATAAAACTAGAAATGTCAAAAATAAATATATATGTATATATACATTTATAGCTGTAATTGGGTGGAATCCACAGAGATAAGAGACTGGGGAGTGGACAGGGCAGGGTGGGGAATCCAGGTTAAGGATTGGGTTCAACTTACTTTATCATATCGTGTGCATTATAGTTGTATAATAACAAATCCATTCACTGTGTAAGACTATGATGCACCAATAAAAAAGAATTTCTTTCAAAATTGTTGTCAGTCCTTTCAAACCCTGTTGATGCTCTACCAACTAAGATTATGTTACATTCTACATCCTTTGCTATCATTTCAGCAATCTTCAATGTATCTTCACCAGGAGTAGATTTCTTCTCAACTCTTTAGCCATAAATATTTTAGTATAATATTACAACAATTCAGCCACATATTCATCCACCACTTCTAATT
>PVKS010052220.1:0-10850 GCA_004027875.1 Aplodontia rufa
ACATGCCAGTCAAGCACCATAACCACTGAGCCACCGCTCCAACCCCCACAACTGAAGATTTCTTCAGCCAAGAATGAAATGGAAAAAAAAAAAAAGGTAACTAATAAGCAGAGAGCTCTGAACTAAAGTCATCCTATAAATCTCTCCCAACCTTGAGCTAAAGATTCACATACTAACTTCTGGTAATCCATAAGAAATTAAGCCCACAGGTTTCCAGTCAATCTGCTGTAAAACTCTGAAGTAATCACCTTCTAAAGAGTTGTTCTACAAAACGGTAGAAGACTATGGCTTGGGTTCAAAAGAAAACATGGTAAAAGAAAGGAAGTGAGGATGAAAACATACATTTCAGATATATAAGAAGTGAATCCAAAGTATTTTGGCTTTGTAAATCGTGTTTTTACATCCTAGTTTTATTTAGATTTATTTCTAAGGTGAAAATATCTCATAAACACTAATTACTTTTCTAACGAAGCAAAGTGTAAATGAAGTCCAGCCCTTTTTGTTATGCTAGACATGTGTAATGTTTGTCACTGGAAGAACTCTCTCTTCATGTATACCAAGGTACTGGTTGTCTTTTCATGTTTAAGATTTCATGTAACACATTTTATTGGTTGTTTAATAAGAAATAATGCCCTTCTAGTAAAGTTTTTATGAAATTAAAAGAAAGGAAGAAGGAAGGAAAGTAAGCAAACAAACATGGGGAGAGAAGATGGGGGTATAGTTCAGTGGTAGAAAGTTTGCCAAGCGTGCAAGAGGCCCTGGGATCATCCACAGCATCACCAAAAACAGAAAACCAAGTATGGGCAAGATCTTCAGCCACTGCTCCAAGCTGATACCGACAATCTTCACACCGTCACAATCGCACTTCTCTTCTAGTGACGGGTGTGTAGTGTGTACTCAGTGCTGACTTATTACATACGCTTCTGTGAGGTGGCAGAGCCCCATGATGAAAGGTTAGGGCTTTTGAATCAAACTTGAACTAAGAGTTAAAACTTGGCTCTGCGACTTTCCTCTTGAATAAATCTGAGTCAATGACCTAATATCTCTGTGCCTTAGTTCCCTGACTTGTAAAACTGAGATAATTGTTACAGAATAAATGTTAGTGGAAATGATATGGATGCTACGTTTAGTGCAGGGCCAAGCACCTTCCTATTAAGGACCTAACAACTATAACTCAGTATAATAAAAAATAGAAAAAAAAAACTATTTCTCTTTAGTTGCCCTTAGGAGTTTATTTCAATCCACTGTAAATTGAATTCAAAGGTTTCAAACTTCTTGGTTTTCTGAGACCCCTCTTAAAAATGGATGACCCCTTAGGGCATGATGGTGATACACATAGACCCAGCTACTCAAGAGGCTAAGGCAGGAGGATGGCTTGAGCCCAGGAGTTGGAGACCAGTCACAGGAACACAACAAGACTACCTACTGCACCCCAAAAAATGAGGATCTCATGCTATAGCACCTGCAGGCAAGGCCCTGAGATCAACCCCCAGCACAAATAAAAAAAAATTTAATGATCCCTAAATAACTTTTGTTATGTGGGATATAGTTATTGATATGACATCAAATATTAAAACTAAAAATATATAAAGTATTTATTATTTAAAGTATCAATGAAGCAGGGATTGTGGAGCACGCCTATAATTAACACCCTTAATCCCAGCAACTCGAGAGGCTGAGTGAGGAGGACAACTTAGACCCTGATTCAAAAAAACAAAAAGGGTTGGGCGAAAACGCAGCTCAGTGTAAGTATGTGCCTGAGCTCAACCCAGTACTAAAAAGAGTATTTAAATAGCCATGAACTTACTACATTAAAATACACAACACAGTTTAATCAAAAATAATTACAAATGTGATGAGAAAGTAGTATTAGTTTACATTTTTACAAATCTCTAATGTTTGGCTTAATAAAATACGGCTGCATTCTCATCTGCTTCTGCATTCAAACTGTTACATTTTTTTGTTGACGTTATGATAAAAATTCAGCCTAACAAAGATACACAGTTGGAAAAGGAGCATTTTAATAGCCTTTTCAGATAACTAATACTCTTTGATATTAAACTAAAATTTGACAAATAGTTTTATCTTTAAGGTCAGCTGTAATATGAACTCTGAAAACATCAGTAACTTTTTTGTATTCTACTAAAACTCATTTCTCTATTTTCACTGTGAATGAATCTCTAACCCACATATAATTTGTAAGGTCATACACTGATCATTTGGAAAATACCAGTACCTAGGGTTATGCAAATCTCCCAAATTCAGAAATAGTTCCTTTTGTAATATCAAAACTCACATTTATTAATATCACTAATAAACCCATAATAGAGTTTTTAAATACTGGGAAAGCTGTCAAGCTCACAGTGACAAACACTATCTTCCAAAATTCTGATTTTTCCATTTGAAAATTTTATCACTGGCGAAAAATACTATTCTCTTCCTTGAGGCAATAAGCCTGCTTTGTTTTCAAGAAAATATCTGCCAAATACCTACCTACCTTGGTGAACAGTCATAGTTTGTCAGTCCTCCATTCAAGTAAAATTGGAATTACATTACAGTGAGAATGAGGGGGTAAGGAGACAGAACGGGAAAGAAAGGAAGGGAAGGGAAGGGAAGGAAGAAGCAGTTTACCCAGAAAGACAATGATGGCACAAGAGCTTTACATCAAGATAACCACAGTAATTTCATGTGCAGTGGAAGTTCTTTGAGCCAGCATCCCTCTACATCACACATTTTAAAATGTGTACTAAAAAGCTGAAATTTAATAAAAATTAATGTTTACTTGCTTCATCAAGGACATCTCACATTGTTTTTCACTCGGAGCACATGACTGTCATGAATACCATTACTACTGAAATATTCTGCGTACATACTCCAAAAAATTGAAAGCAAGGACCTTAATGAGATATTTGCACACTAGTGTTCACAGCAGTACTTTGCAAAACAGTCAACAGGTGAAAGCAACCCTAGTGTGCATCAATGGAAGAATGGATCAACAAAATGTAATATACACACACAACAGAATATAACTGTACCTTTTAAAAGAAGTAAATTCTGACACATGCTATAACATGAATGAACTTTGAGGACATCATGCTAAGTGAAGTAAGCCACTAACAAGAAAATAAATACTGAATGTATGATACCATTTATATGAAGTACCTAAAATAGTAAAATTCAGAAAGACAGAAAGAATAGTATTTGCCACAGGTAGAGTGCAGAAAGGAACGGGCAGTTACTGTTTAATGAGTAGATTCAGTTCTCCAAGATGAACGGATGATGGACATTGGCAGTTGTAATGGTTATATAACAATGTAAATGCATTTCATGCTACTGAACAATGATTAAAATAGATCTTATGCTGTATATATTTTACCACAATTAAAATGTAAGAACAATTGTTCATTACTGGCATACTAAGCTGTTAGTGTTTTATGTATGAATAAACTTGAAAATCGTTTGTAAGCAAGAAGAACCACTTAGAAAAACCAGCTATCTAAATTGAACTCAAATGTTTCCTCTTCCAAAAAGCCTAGCAGCCATCCCCAAGCTAGAATGAGCCATGCTCCACAAGTACACTATCATTCATGCCCAGCAACCTATCCTAGAAACTTCCCATAATTCTGGATAACTACCATCTCTTCCTTCCATCTACTCACCAACTTTCATCCATTCAACCTTCTAAATGTCCAGTGGATATGCTGACCCCCCTCCATCTTCACTAAGTAAATCAAGTACATCTCACTGCTCAGTGTGCTGTCACACACCAAGCTCTTCAATGTTTCTTTCTTTGTGCACACTGCACTATTTCAGAGACATCTTGCCATTCCTTCTTTCCTCAACCCATGCCTAGCCAATCCAACTTCAAGACTCGGTATAATCCTTCATCCTTCATCTGTGTTCCTCTGAACTCTATACACCACAAAATTGATCCTGTGCCACCATTCATTTCTATCTCCCTTACTAAGTCAAAAAATTACCTTTTGCTACTTGGTAGCCATTCATTATGCTCACTTCCTTCAATGACTTCATACTACTTGTACTTATTATATAGCATAAAATTTATTCTTTTCACTTTATAAACAAGACAAAAAAACTCAAGACAAATTTTTATCCAAAGATATGTTCTCTGTGAACTAGAAGTGTGTATTACTCTCCCTTGATTCTTCCAGGGTTTAGCCAATAATATCCTGTTTCAAATGCTTACTGAATAGAACCACAAGATAAATCTGTCCCTAGAAACTATCAAATTAACTTCATTCTCATCTATGTTCTGCTTATGCAAAATATGAAATCTAATTATATTTACAACGATTAACAAAGAAGCAGAATTGCAAACAAAATTTTAGCATGTTCATGTCTCCTAAAACAGGAACGCAGACATATTCTAATTCATTTCTCAATAGGAGTGCAGACTAGAAAGTTCAGTATTTGCTGCATAGTGTCTCCATTTCTACCTTCCAATGTCCTACACTTAAAGGAAAAATATCATATCAATTATAGCGAATAACACAAGTGAAAATGCTTGCTAAACATTTATAACATACCCAGGAACCAGGAACATGTTATACACAGTAGGTACTGTTGTTCCCATTTTACAATCAAGGGAACTGCAGCTCAAAAAGAGTTATGTGTTTGTTCAACAAATAAATTTCTTAATAAAAAAATCAAATAAAAAAATTATGTACCATACCAAAATGAATCCCTCATTCATATATATATATATATATATATGTGTGTGTGTGTGTGTGTGTGTGTGTGTGTGTGTCTGTGTGTCTGTGTGTATAGATGACACTAATCACTAATTAAAATAATGATAATAATAGATTAATAGAGTAGACCAAGTGAAGGAGGGGAGGGTTAAGAGAAGGTACTACAGAAAGAGAATGATCAAATTATGTGCATATACAAACATGACATAATGAATCTACTATTACGTATAATAATAATGTGCCTATTTTTAAAATTGATATTTACATCAAGTTTATAAAAACCAATTGAGAGAAAGAAGTAAAACCTGAACCCACAATCATGAAACCATACATTTCCACTGGAATTTCGGTCAGAGTCCCTTCACTGAGGATGTAAAATATATTTACAAAAAACAAATGAAATTACTGCACTAACATGGAACATACAGTTTTAATGGAAGATTCAAAAAGAACTTTTTTTCCCCACTCACTCCGTTGTGCCTTAAAACATTTCTACCAACAGTATCACACATAACAGTCCTTCTTTAAATGGACAAACACCATCCTATGTTGCCTAAAGGCTACTCTATTAGCAAAGTATGCAAATACTTGCAATTCACAACAAATAGAACCTTGGCTTTGCAATGAGACCAACTTCAACTGAAGTTGTGGATCCTACCCTTACTAGTATACAAGTAACCTAGCTTTTTTGTACCTGAGATTTCCTTAACTAAAATACAGTTAAAAATCCCCTTCAAAGGATACTGAATAAAGCATCGAGCACACATTAAGCACCCAATAAATCTAAAATTGTCTTCACCCTACTCCATGTCTACCAGAATCTGGTCTCCAATTTCTGTACCCACACATGATTAAATTTCAAATAACTTACTCATGTCCACAGTAATATCAATATGTAAATTGTGGATTCATGTGAAACCGATTTGTTTTGAGGATACATAAAGTCCACAAGCAAAACTAACAAAGGTAGCTAGCAGTCAAACTAGACTGGAATCAGAGTCATTTTAGACCGCTCTGAAACAACTGACACCCATCCTTCACAAGACTACTAGCAGAGGCAGCACAACACCAAGCAAAGCAGTCTGAAATGGTTAAAACAGCTTACCCATCAGTTCCTCATAAGTCCAGATACATCTGATAAGAAACATTAAGAAATCCTACAAATAGTTAAAACACAACAGAGCCCGGCACAGTAGCACATGCCTGTAACCCCAGTGACTCAAGAGGTTGAAGCAGGAGGATGCAAGTTCAAAGTCAGACTCAGCAACTATTTTAGTCCACTTTTCTCCTGCTGTGACTAAAAAACAAACAAACAAACAACAAAAAAAAACCAACAAGAACAATTTTAGGAGAAAAAGTTTATTTTGAAACAAGCCTGACTGGAGGAGCATCCCCACCTGGAGCAGCTGCTACTGATCTGATGTCCCACTGGTCTAGGCCTCTTTTGGTCCTGGCCAGCAGGTATTCAGGATACCAGCAGTCGAACCCCCATCAAGAGCAGCCCCTGCCTACCTGACACCCCACTTGCCAGTCTGGGCCTTTTGTGGTACCAGCTAGCAGGATGTACCTCCCAGGTACATCCCCCAACTGGAGCAACCCCTGCCCAGCTAAAGGACCGGCGCACGTCTCTTCTGGTCCAGACCCCAGCACATGCCCAGGACAAACTGGGGGAGCAACCCTGCCTGGAGCAGCCCCCAGCCCAGGCCTCTTCTGGTCCTGGCCTGGCAAGTACCCAGGTTCAGATCTACAACCCTGAGCCTGGATCCAAAAGGTGAAACAAAATAAAGACCCAGGCAGAAGCAGGGTCTGGAAGAAGGTGACCAACAAAGAGGTAGTGACTGATCTGATCCTTAACTTGCTAGGAAAAGCCATCTGAAAAACTACCTGCCTTCCCAACAGGAAATCTCAATTTAGAGGTTCAGAAGAAGCTTTTCAAAAAATGAAGAATCAAACTAAGAAAAAACCTCAAGAAATGAAAAACACTATTATCAAAACCAAATAAAAAAAAAAAAGAAAAACACTATTATCAAAGAAATAGACATACTCAAAAAGGAAATAACAGAGCTAAAATCTGGAGTAAATGACATGAGAGGAACCATGGAAGAATTTAATAATAGACTAACGTCTATAGAAAACAGAACCTCAGCTCTTGCACAAAGAACTTCTGGCAATAAGAACAGGCTGAGTAAGCTTGAGTGCGCAGATGACAAAAAAGAAAAAAAACTCACAGAACACCAAAAGAATTTTCAATATGCTTGAGATGAAATCTAAATAAACAATCTAAGAGTAATTGGGATACAGAAGAAATTGAACCACAAACGAATGAGATAAGCTACATTCTCAATGAAATTGTTGAAGAAAAATTTTCCCACATAAAAATAGAGACAGGGGGCTGAAGCAGTGGCTCAGCAATTACAGCGCTTGCCTGGCATGCACAAGTACGTGAGTTCAAACGCCAGCACCACATACACAACGAAGTCTCAGAGCAACGAAACCCACATGAAAAACTAAATAAAATTCTTTCTCTCTCTCTCTCTCTCTCTCTGTCCCTCTCTTAAAAAAAATAAAATAAAAAAAAAACTACAGTCAGATATGCTCATCCAGGAAGCTTATAGGACACCCAATAGGCCTAATCAAATGAGAAGCTCACCAAGACCTATCACATTCAAAATGTACAACAGGGAAATCAATGAAAGAATATTAAAAGCTGCAAGGTGACAAACACCAAATCACATTCATAGACAAACCAGTAAGAATCCCACATCTGATTTTTCAGCTCAGACTCTGGAAGCAAGATGATCATGAAAGATCTTCCAACACCTCGATGAACACAACATGCAGCCAAGTATACTATACTCAGCAAAATGCAGCTTCAAATTTGAGGGGGAAATAAGAACTTTTCATGATAAGAACACACTTGCAGCATTCGTGAACAGAAAGCCAGCATTACAAAGAATCTTCAAAGATAAACTCCAGATAGAAGAATAAGCAAATATCCTCAACACCCACAGAGAAAATTCAATAAAGGTACACGCTATCAATAGACAACCAAGACAGTACAGAACTTACTAATAAAATCAAACACAATGACTATGAACCACAACCTCATAACTAATCTAATACTGAATGTGAATGTTCTCAACGCACCAATCAAAAGACACAGACTAGCAGACTGAATCAAAAAACAAAACTCAACAATATGCTGCTTATAGGAAACCCACCTTACCGCCAATGACATCCACAGACTCAAGGTGAAAGGATGGAAAAAAATTTTACCAGGCGTATAGCCCAAGAAAGCAAGCTGGAGTTGCAATTCTTACATCCAACAAAGTGGATTTCAAACATAAATTAATCAGAAGAGATAAACAAGGCTACTACATCCTACTAAACAGAACAATATAATAGGAAGATATAACCATAGCAAATATATACTCTCCAAACACCAACGTCCCCAACTATGTGTTAAAATTACTCCAAGACATAAAACCACTTGTGGACCTTAACAAGATAGTACTAGGAAACTTTAATACTCCTCTGTCACCAACAGACAGATCCTGAAAGCAAAAAAACAATATAGAGATCTCCAGCCTAAACAATACCATAAATCAAACAGACTTAACACACATCTACAGAAATTCCACCCCAAATTGGCAGAGTATACCTTCTTCTAAGCAGCACTTGGATCCTTCTCAAAAATAGAGCATATTCTAGTTCACAATGGAAATCTCAGCAAATATTAAAAAAGTAGATATTTTTCCATGTATTCTATCAGACCATGATGCCATGACCCTAGCAATTAACAGCAAAAATCATTGCAGAAAATACACATGTACATGGAGATTGACTAAGACCCTATTAAACGAAGAATGAATCCAAAAGACATGAGAGCAAAAAATCAATAAATTCTTGGAAGAAAATGAGAATGAAAACACAACATATCTAAACCTCTGGGACAGCATGAAAGCATTCTCAAGGGAAAAATTTATAGCACTGAGTGTGCACATTAAAAATCAGGAGAGATCCCAAATAGGCTTATGCTCCAACTCAAATCTCTACTAAACGAAGAACAATCTAATCCAAAACCTAGCAAAAGCCAGAAAATGATCAAGATCACAGCTGAAATCCATGAAATTGAGGGGAAAAAAAAAGAACTGAGACAAAGAGCTGGTTCTTCGAAAAAAATAAGTAAAATTGACAGATCACTAGCTAATCTAACTAAAAGAAGGAGAGAATCAAAGCAAATCAACAAAATCACCAATGAAAATGGGGTGATGACCACTGACCCCATCAAAATCAAACAGATTATCAGAATGTATTTTGAAAAACTACACTCCTGTAAATCAGATAATCTGAAAGACATGGACAAATTTCTAGACACATACAAAGTTCCTAAACAGACAAAGGAAGAAACTGAAATCTTAAACTGCCCAAATCCACACTGAAATCCACACAGCAATTAAAAATCTTCAAAAGAAGAAAAGCCCAGGTCCTGATAGATTCCCCGCTGAGTTTTACCACACCTTTGAAGAAGAGCTAATACCTCTCCTTATTAAGCTATTTCAAGAAATTGAAAAAGAGGGAACTCTCCCAAACACTTTCTATGAAGCAACCATAGAAAGTGATACCAAAACCCAACAAAGACATATCAAAAAAGAAAACTACAGACCAATATCCTTGATGAACATCAATGCAACAATACTTTATAATAAAGTTCTTGCAAACCGCATTCAAAAACACATCAAGAAGATAATTCATCACGATCAAGTGGACTTCGTTCCAGGTATGCAAGGCTGGTTCAACATACACAAATCAATAAATGTGATTTATCACTTAAACAGAATTAAGGACAAAAACCATATGATCATCTCAATAGACACAGAAGAGGCCTTTGATAAAATCCAGCACCAATTTATGCTCAAATTTCTAGAGAAAATACGGATCAAAGGACCTTACTTTATGAAGGCCATATATGCCAAACCCTCAGCGATATAATACTAAATGGAGAAAAGTTGAAAGCATTTCCACTAAACTTGGGAACAAGACAAGGCTGTCCTCTCTCACCACTTTTATTCAACATAGTCCTCAAGACCCTGGCTGGAGCAAACAAGCAAGAGAAGGAAATCAAAGGGATAAGAATAGGAAGAGAGAAAGTCAAACTATCCCTGTTTGCTGACAACATGATCCTATATCTGGAAGAGCCAAACAACTCCACCAGAATACTGCTAGAGCTTATAAACAGATTTAGTAAAGAAGCAGGCTATAAGATCAATACCCATAAATCAACAGCTTTCCTATACACTAATAATAAAAAGAGCAGAAGAATGAATCAGAAATCAGGAAATAGATCCCATTCACAATATCCTCAAAAAGAACATAATACTTGGGAATTAATCTAACAAGAGAAGTAAAAGACCTCTACAATGAAAATTACTGAACACTGAAAACAGAAACCGAAAAAGATCTGAGAAGATGGAAAGATGTTCCATGCTCCTGGTTTGGCAGAATTAATATAATTAAAATGGCCATTCTGCCAAAACAACTGTACAGATTCAATGCAATCCCCATCAAAACACCAGTCATGCTTTACAGATATAAAAAAAGAAATTCTCAAATTCATTTGGAATAACAAGAAACCAGGAATAGCCAAAACCTTACTAAGCAAGAAAGATGAAAACAGGTAGTTGTGCAATACCAGACCTAGAACTGTACCATAGAGCTGTAGTAACAAAAACTGCACGGTGCTGGTATCAGAAAAGGAATGAAGATCAATGGAATACAACAGAAGACTCCGACACAAACCCACACATCTTTAAACATGTGAGGGGTCAAAATATAACATGGAGGAGAGACAGCCTATTCAACAAATGGTGCTGAACAAACTGGACAGCCACTTGCAAAAAGATGAAATTAGATCTTTATTTCTCATCTTGCACAAAAATCAAATCAAAATGGATCAAGGAACTAGGAATTAAACCAGCTACCACATAACTGCTAGAAGAAAAGTTAGGAACAACAATTTAGCAAGTGGGAGTTGGTAATGACTTCCTCAATAAGACTCCCAAAGCCAAGAATGTAAAGTCAAGAATTAATGAGTGGGATGCCATCAAAT
The DNA here is from genome assembly GCA_004027875.1 of Aplodontia rufa. NCBI lineage: Eukaryota > Metazoa > Chordata > Mammalia > Rodentia > Aplodontiidae > Aplodontia > Aplodontia rufa. The sequence continues at coordinate 10,822 of PVKS010052220.1, forward strand.
TAAAAAGCTATTGCTCAACCAAGGAATTA
>PVKS010052221.1:0-10850 GCA_004027875.1 Aplodontia rufa
CAGTGGCCGATTAGGGTGTACACCTTCCTGCAAAAGGGAAGGGACCAAAATCGCTGGAAGAGGTGCACACTAATAATGAGATCAAGCCCACCCCTTTGAAACAATCTAAATTTCAATCTCCATACAATAATATCTTTCATGATGGAACAAACTTAATTCTACTATAGCTCAAAAAGAAGCTAATTTCAACAAAAAATGTATTTAAGTTGTAAACAAAGATAACATCACTGTTCTTTCAGTTAACATAAAGTCCTTGAGCGCCATCCACTTTGCTATTCCATCAGTACACACTGTATACAGCACTGAAATATTACACTGTACGCCATAAAGTTGTGCAAGTCAAATATTTTTTAAAGAAATAAATGTAACCTAACTTAAAGCAACATTTCAATTGGTAACAGGGAAGGCAGGCTGAAACTCCAGACGTGTTCTTACACCAACCAATAAATCCCTGGTTGTTCAAAAGTACACATCAGAAGGCTGAAAGGCCCACCCTTCTCACTCATTTCTCACTGAGCACATCATGGTCGGTACCTCTGCTAATGAGCCCGTCTATCACAATGCAGGAAATTCCAACGATGGAGTTTTCCAACATAAATATGCTAATTTAGCTAACTTCTTAGCAACTGGAAAGGAAACCAAAGTTCTCGAACTAAATTAAATTTGGGAAACGGACTATAAGTTTTCTCTATTCATGATATTCATGCCGACCACAAAAACTAGTCGCTGAAATTTGATTATATAGTACATGGGGTAAATAACAGCCACATGCCACATGCCACATGCCACATGCCAGGCAATTGCTAACATTCCCCTTTTCTGCAGCTGTTTGACATGATTTGCTCAGAACTCTTGAGAAAGCCCTTATTTTGTGGATAACGTCAAAAGAGAACAAATTAATTTATGTTTTTAATGTGTCCTGTTCCTCTAGAATCCAAAGCATAGTCAATAGGTACAAGGAAAAACTAATAAATAACACAAGGTCTTCTTAAATCCCAATCCAGGTCTAAAAATGCTTTTTCTTAGTGGCACATACTATTTATGCAGAACAGAGGTTTTATTATGGCATATCCATATACACAAAAAAACCCCACAATTTGATCAATTTCACTCCCCATGAATCACCTCCCAGTAGAAGCATCCCACACCGCAACCGTGTGATCAAAAGACCCCGTGATGATCCTGTTTCCAGAAGTGTCAAATGACAAGGAAATGATTTCTGCCAAATGGCCCTAGGGGAAAAAATAGATATTATCATCATGCGTATCTGTAGATGAAACAATTCCACAAACATACAACATCATACTGTAAAGAAAACACAAGAGAAGGTAGAGCCGCGGAGAGAAAGGAAGTCAGTGGCTGACTGGGCAGAGAATGAGCAATGGCTACTAATGAAAGCTCATGTGTTGAAAGCATGGTCCCCAATGTGGCAAGCGTCAGAGGCGGGGATTTCATGGGCTGTAACCTCATCCGTGGATTGATCCGTTTGATGGAGTAATAATTTGAATTTTTGAGAGGTAACTGTAGGCAGGTAGGGTGTGTGGAGGAAATGGGTCACTGGGGGTGTGGTCTTGGGGACCATATCTGTCCCTGGCCCCTTCTTCTCTTTCTCTCTCCTTCCCAGTGGCCATGAGCTGAGCAGCTCCCCTCTGCTAGTCCCCCGGGACATGATGTTCCTGCCCTGGACACAGCCAACCGAGGACTGAACCTCCAACTCCACGCCAAAATGCACCTCTTCTAAGTTATTCTTATCAGGCATTTTGGCAATGAAAAGTTGACTGGCACACGAGGACTCTGGGGTAAGAGGCAAGGGGAAGCAGCCCCTGCCTGGAGCCGATCCTGATGAGCCTGCAACAACACAACCGGAGCATCCCTGATTGCCTTGGTAGATTCACACAATCAGATTTTCACATAAAGAATCGCAAAATTTCATTATCAAACTGGTGCTTTGGTTGATTCCAAAGAACGAAAGTGCAATGTAGCTGAAGGGTAGAACTCCGAACTCAAGCAGAGGTGCCCCTGGCAGCGGGCAGGCGTGAGCAGGGCTGGCTCTGCCAACCTGCCCTTCTGCTGAGACTGTGGGTATTAGCAGGGGCTTTTGCCTCTGTGTTCTCCAAAAAGAGGCAGTCGGAAACGGCGGCCCTCGAAATCACAACCGAGATCAGAAAGAATGCACCTGACAATGACGCTGGGGACTCAGATTTAAAGAAGAAAAGCCCTTGGCTTTATTTTTAAATGAGACTTCCTTCCTCTTGTTTCAGTCCATCTTTTAACTTCCTTAGAGAAAGAATCCTGTTTTTTTAAATTCATTTATAAATCTGAAAGGACAAGAAAATTGGATTTTCCATTCAGCTGCTCCCACTAGTAAGAGCATAAAATCATCCCATTTTGTGGTGGTCACATGGATCGGGGCAGGATGACGTGGAGGGCGGCAGGTCCCAGGAGGGCCCTGGACATGCACTGGTGACAGGCAAGAAGAGCAAACACATCAGCCCACTCTGGGCCATGCCTGTGGTCCTCTGCCTCCGGTCCCTTGCCCCTTGTCCTTCTGACTCCCAGAGGAGAGCTCGCAGCCCTGCAGGTGAGGGGCAGTGTGGACTCCATCCCCGTGAGCAATCTCCTGGCATGCCCCCAGGGCTGCCTCTTCTAAACAGGGCCAGCCCTGCCTACTTCTCTTTTACCTGGACTACACAGGTTCGAAGCCACAGTCTGTGTGTCTTTCAGAATAAAGTTCATCAGAATAAAAACTCACGTTTTCCCAGCGCTCCCAGTCTGTTGGTGTTCCAACAGCAACCAACCGACGCATGCGCCACCGCAGTCTGCAAAGCAGCAGTCTGCAAGCATGTTCTAACATGCTAACATGTGTTCTAACAGACACAAACAAGACCGGGACGAGGACCTGCGCATCGACGCCAGCCACACACCGTCAGAGTGCACATCTCCTCTCCATTCTCGATGTGCCACAGCTTGGCCGTCGTGTCCATGCTTCCAGTAGCCACCAGGGTGCTTTGAGGGTTAAAGGACAGGCACACCTACATGACAGGAAACGGAAGAGACTTCAGAAGGACAGAGTTTCACACTGTGAGTTCTAGGTGGCCTTGCAATGACCTCGGCTGATTCAGTTTAATGCGACGCACTAGGCAGAACCTGAAGGCTCAGAGGGCACGGGCCCCTGCTGTCCCTCCCCAGAGCCTAGGAGAACAAGAACAAGAGCAAACCCTTCTCCCCTGACTTTTGAGCCCCTGGCTCTCAGCCCTTATTGCTGGCATCATGGAGGTTGTGATAACTCCCTCCACCACAGCACTGTGACCACTCTCACACTGTCTGTTCCACACCCTCGGTGGCCTTTGTGTGGGCAACACATCCAGGACCCCCAGCCCCTGCCCTGGGTTCTGCTTCAGTGCTTGCTCCTGGGGCCGCCCCCTGGCCCTGACATCACCTTCTCTAGGAGATTCAGCACCAGCTCTCCAGTCAGTGGCTCCAGCTTTCTGCCTGTTCCATTCCCTCTGCCCCACAGGTCTCTTTTACTTCCTAGATCCCTGCTTTCCTCCCATTCCATCAGCCTTCTTCCCCTGACACCCGAGAAGCACCAATCCTCCCAGCACCCTCTTCGAAATGCACCTCCATTCCCACTCCTTGCATTAACTTCCAATCATCCACCCTTCCTGCTTCCTCACTCCACCAAGCTCACTCTAGCGCTGGGTCCTCAGCGCCACTTCCTGCACTGTTTAGCTTGCCTCTGGCTCGACCTCCTCCTGCTCCACCCTCGCCCCACCCTCACTCTTCCTCAACAGATAACCTGGCCTCTTCCTGCTTCCTGCTTGCCCATTCTGGAACCTGGAACCGCTGTCCTGAACTCCTGGGGGAGTGTACCCACCAGCTCTCCTTCCCTCTCACTAGACCCTTCCCAGGGCCTGTAAGCACACTTCAACACGCATCCCCTTGACTCCAGGTGCCTCTTTTAGTTCCCCCTTACAACCAAGTCCCCTGGAGAAGCCATTCACCATCACCTTGTGTCATCTTCGGCTCACTCTTCAACTGTACGGAAACCACTCGGTAAGTGGAGTCTAAGAGGCTTGGTGGTCACGCCTCTTAACCTCCCTGAGGTCAGTGCTGTGGCCTCTTCTGCTGTTGATATCTTCTACAGCTTTGAGAGCTCTCTGCTTTTCTTCTTTTTCTTCTCATTTTTTTTTATTTGTTGGGACAGGGAGTTGTAACAATTAAAGGTTTGTCTTTTCCATCTGTCCAGGATCCTATCAGTCTGTTTTCTGCGCGCTCCCTTTCCTCTGGGAAATTTCAGTGACTCAGTGGGTTCCACTGCCACTTGAACACCAGGGCTCCTCCCCAGACCTCACTGCTCAGTTCCAATCCCAAAGATGCAACAGCCATGGGAAAGCAGCTTTGATCAACCTAAGACCTGGAGCCCTACGCATGCAAACCTCTCCTCCCCTGTTACACAGAGTTGTGAATGGCACTTCCGGTCACACACATCCCACATCGGGAGTCACTCTGGATTCCCTTTCACTTGTGCCTCAGATCCATCTAGTGACCAAGTGTATTTCCTCCACTCCCTTAAATCTGTTACCTCCTTATCTGCCTCAGGACAAGCCTTCATTGCCTATCAAATCCCCCACTGATCTCACCACCTCCCACCTTTCCTTATCACCACCACAAACAATCTTCCCAGAGAGCCTCAGCAGACTGGCATGACCTACAGGATAAAGCCCCAAAGTCTCAGCATGGCACAGGTGGCCTTTGCCTGTCCCTCCCACTTCCACAACTCCTCCCAGGGACCCTACCACAGCTCCAGGCCACAAGCAGCAGGCAGCTCCCCGCATGTGGCACACCCAGGTCAGCACAGCACGCGCAAGCCTTCACAGGGGAAGACGAGGGTCTGCTCCCGTGCCGCTGCCCGGGTTCTCCCACACCTCCTCCAGGCATTGGCCAGCGCCCTCCCCTGCCTGCAGTGCCCTTGCTGAACTCTTCCCAGGGCTCCTATCCCGGCCAAGGATTCTTGACAGCCCACCTCGCTGAACCCCGCCCGCTGCTGGCCATCTGGACATCTCTGCACCTGTTCACTGCCGTTCCTACTGAACAGCAAACTCTCCAGAGCACAAGAGCTGCCTCCATGTCTAGGAGGGAGCCCAAGCTCATACATAGGCCAGAGCTCCACATATAGGTGATACTGAGTCGATATTTATTGGATAGATGCTGTTGACTGGAGAAATTGTAACTGTCTGCCTAAGAACTATACATAAAGCAAATATTCCAAATTCCAAGGGAGCATGCAGACACGGCCGCTCATGCTCTGTAAAAGGATTATGTCTCTGACCTTCGGCAAGTTGCTTCCTGTGCCTCAGTGCCCTCAACTGTCCCCCAAGATGCAGAAATAGCATCTTACGGCTGTTACGAGGCACAATTAAGTTAGTGCATGTAAGTCTCACCTTAGAGCAGTAACTATAAGCAATAGGCATCTAAAGGGTCACTTACAGGGCTGGAGCCGTGGCTCAGCAGTTATGGCACTTGCCTGGCATGCACGAAGACCCAGGTTCAAGCCCAGCACCATGCACACAACTAAGTGTTGGAGCAATGAAAGCCACATGAAAAACTAAATAAAATTGATTCTCTCTCTTCCCCTCCACCCCACATCTCACTTTCTCTCTTTAAAAAACAGAGGGGGATCAGTTACAGTATTTCCCAGCAGTACTCACATCTAGACTTTAGCTTAAACATAATGTGTATTCCTGTCAGTTGAATCTGCCATGAATTGGAAGGATAAGTGGAAACAAAGTTTGCTTCTAAAATAAGCAGGCTGCTTATTTTTAAGTTGTCTCCTGTTCTGTGGGTACCAATTAGCCACTAATTGTCATAAGATGTAACTCAGACTTGGCCAAGGGCAAGGGCCTCCCAACAGTGAAATCTATTTAGAGTATCAGAATACTTATTCAAACTTCAGTTCTGATGGTATACAGAAAATAAGCCTAAATACAATGCTAAAAAGTTATTTTAAAGCTATTTTAGTAACTTCATCAACTTTTATTAAGTCTGTTCTTTAAAGATAAGTTAATGAAAAAGAATACAGTTGAATATTACACTCATATATTTATCATATCACACCTCCTCTTCATCAACACATGATACTGCTCTTTGACAGTATCTATGAATTATTAAGCTTTAAGTAGTTTTCAACTGATATCAACACCACCATACAAAACCCATGAAGACTAAAAAAATGCTGGGTTAGAATTTGAAAATTAAGGGCTGGAGCCACGGCTCCGTGGTAGAGCATTTGCCTGGCATACACGAGGACCTGGGTTCAAACCCAGCACCACATACAAAACTGAGTGTTGGAAAAACAAAAAACAGATGAAAAAAACTAAATAAAATTGATTCTTTCTTTTCTCTTTCTCTCCCTCCTTCTTTCATAAAAAAAAGAATTTGAAAATTAGTTATAAAAGTGGAACTTCTGCTTTCATAATGGAATCCTCAAAAGAAACAGCAACATAAAATACATTTTTAAATGTTAAAAAATACTCACTATTTCTGCTGTGTGGCCCCGGAAGGTATGGTAGCATTTTCCTGTCTCTGCACTCCAGAGCTTACACGTCTTATCAAAGGATCCAGTGGCAATTTTGTCTCTGCAATGATTTTAAAATGTGGATTTTAAAACAAATTCAGGCACATTATATGATACACTGATTAATACAAGAGGTATTAGTGCATGGATATCTTTCTACTTAGAAATATACTTCACTTTTAAAACTAAAGAATCTGTGTCTGTTTCAGTGAACAAATAAATAAAGGTCTAATTGAATAGCATCAACTCATATGTTTAATATTAAATATTTTTACTGTGAAAATATAGATATGTTTGGAATTATATCTTTTTTAAAAAATAACAACAAATATGGAGAAAGTTTATTCAGAAAATTAGTAAGGTGAATATCACTAATATGTAGAATAAGCTGTAGGAACACAAAAAAATTCTGCCAATTGATACACATGAAAGGTAACATTGAATTTAAAAGAAGAAAAATGAAAAGAGATAAAGCCCGCTAACCACATGGCGAACAAGGTTTCGAGAAGTCAGGCAGCAAGGGACTCCTTGGGAAAATCACAACAGTATCATTCCAGGTGTAAGAGGATCAAGGGGGGGATTGGTGAAAACTCACGAGTTGCTTTTGAACAAGGGGCTCCCAGTTGATTCCAGAGTAGTTCTTCTGTCCCCACCCAAGGGCTGGAGGTAGATTTGCTGGGCTGACCCTTTGTCTTGGCACCAGAACCTTGTCTTCTACTTCTGACCCATATTTAGCCTATGTAGCAAGTCATCAAGGTGTCCACCCAGCTGGGCCAGCATTTACAATGCAAGTAGAGTCCTGAAGACCCAACACGTATTCTAAAGCAAACTAAATCCCTAGCGCAGTGAAAGAATCTCCATCTGCCAGGAGGAACACTGCAGTCCTGCTTTCTGCCTCTGTGCCCAGGTCACCCACATAGTGCTTTTGTGGCCCCTCAGACTAAAGGAAAGTTAGTTCCTTCCTGTCTACTCCAGGGCAGCCTGTCCTGGGGAGCGGGGGGCAGCCACAAGCCTCCCAAAGCCCTGGCACTGCAGTGGTGGCCACTCAGGCTCTGAACTGGCTTTCTCCTTTGGCATCCAGTCCAGGGCATCAGGCACTTCCTACCCACTGCCACGACCTTCCCATCTCTGCTCAAGATAAGTTCGTGTTTTTCATCTAGCTATCCCTCTTCTGGGTATTTTCCCACAGGAGTTAGAATCAGCACATTACAGCAACACAGCAAAATTTACTTTCACAGCAGCTCAATTTACAAAAGCTCAATTATGGAACCAACCCAGATGCCCCTCACTGGATGAATGGATCCAAAAACTGTGGTATATATATACCATGGAGTTCTACTCAGCTACTAGAAACAACAAAATGGAAGCCTTTGAAGGAAAATGGATGGCAATGGAAGAAATCATGCTAAGCGAAGTTAGCTAAAACCAGAGAGTTGAGGGTCAAATGTTTTCTTTCATCTGTGAAGGCTGGAGCTAAACCCAGGCTTAGGTGAAAGGTAGTCAAACTCATGTATTAGACTCAGCAACATATAATCTAGGGGAACCATAGATATGGAGGGGATAGGTAGGAAGAAGTAGGATAGGGAGGGATCTAGGGAGACAGTCAACAATATAACATACTCTTTATCCCCCTGAGACTCCAAATAATACTTATGCAATCATTTAATTCTGGAAAATTTGCAATCTAAGCATTTATATCGCTTGTAGGGGCAAAATATAGAAGAATCAAAAGGCTGGGGTGTGAGAGATATGGGGGTAATTCTAGTTTAAGAACAAATGCATATCATATTGTTACTTCATATGCATTTATGATTGTACAATAACTCCTTAATAAAAAATCATAGAAAAGGCAAATTCAAAGACTGTGAGTTACCTCAGTCCATTTTCATCCTTCCTGACCCTCAAATTCAATCAACCATCTCAGGTAGCCATTGTTTCTTGACTAATTTCTTTTCTGTCACAAACTGTTCCCTACATCCATAACACCATATTACAAAAATTACTAATTTTTTTAAAAGAGAGAGAGAGAGAACCAATTCTATTTAGTTTTTCATGTGGCTTTTGTTGCTCAGACACTTTGTTGTGTATGTGGTGCTGGGGTTTGAACCCATGTCCTCACACATGTAAGGAAATCTCCGCAAGCACTGTAACCACAGAGCCACGGCTCCAGCTCTAATGTCAGTAAATTTTAGAATTACTTTATTGAATCAAAACTTACTCCTGACCCAATGTGTAAAACAGGTAAACACTAAACAGGTTGAAGTTTCCCTGTCCCTGTCTCTGTCTCACTCTCTCTCTCTCTCTCTCTCTCCCTCTCTCTCTTTCACACACACACACACACACACCATCTTATTCTTTGGTGACTGTCTTTGATTTACTCTGCTAAAACCCACAGGCTATGAAGTGCAAAGAAAAACACTCCATTAGCAAATAAATAAATCATCAGACTGTGAAAACTCTTTATATAACTGGACAAGAGGGGATTTTCATCAGGAGCTCTTGGTAGAATCCAACAGAAGGAACTGCTACACCCCAGAAAACTTTATTCTCAGAAAGATGCCAAAAAAATCACATGTGTTAAGTAGACTATTAAAGAATATCATATTATAGAGAACTGCACTGCAATGAAAGTAGGAATCACATAGTGAACCAGTATTATTTATAATTTCAACAGCATTTTTCACATCCACAAGTTGGTTCAATAAGGTATTATAAAAATTGTCATTCTCTATAATGTAAAAATACATAAAGTTAAATTATGTATAATTTAATTTCAATATTTAATCATTTTAATGTACAAATCAAGGCTGATGAAGCAAATCACAATTCATGTGTCTTGAAAGTATTACATTTTTTAAAAATACATTGTCATTATCAGTCTAGATAAATAATTTTCTTAATTGCAATGTAAAATTTCTAGTTTAAGTGCATCAGATTCTTCTAAAATTCCTCTATCCCCTCGTCCACTCTAGAGAAGTTTTCCTCTCCTCCAGAGCAGAAGATTGGACCTACCTCCTAGCTGATCTGTCTGCCTCTTGACTCAGGCTTCTCCCTACCAAATCCTCCTACCCCTTCCCTCTGCAGAGCAAGCCCTCTGAGGAACAGTCAGGGCTCCACGCCTGTGTTCAGGAGCCCTGGGAAGCAGCTTGGTCCCACAGAAGAGTGTCACACTCCCAGGATGCCCCAACCTCACCCACTTTGATTCTCCTCATGAATCAGAGACCTGGTGGATGGGCTGGCCTGAAGACCCCACCTTAAAATCCTGAGCTGCTGAGGACCCCTTGCCCAGGATCCTCCCCTCTCCTCCACCTACCACCCTCCGTGGTTAGGCTTTAGTCTTTACCTTCAAACACACTTGAACCACAGTGGTCTCCCCGTCTGCTTTTAAACCATGTAGTGTTTTGTCCTAATTCGTTAGAAATGAACCATAATTACTGAACCAGCTTCATTAATATATAAAGTCATGTTAAGTGAACCATCATGAAAAAAGATTTTAAAGTTTTTTTATTTTCTAAAAATTACAATCTTTAAAAATTCTTCCTCAAATATATACATATATATTCTTTTTTTTTTCCAAATTGATTTATTTAAAAGATAGCTCTCTTATGGATACATCAACTGATACATTATTTAATAGCCTTACATCATAGTTACAGATTTAATAAGATATTGACATAGAAGGGGATACATTAATTAGTACCAGCTCTTCTTGATTTCATTTCTTAAGTTATATTGATCAGTTTCTTAGACAGTATTTTCAAGTGGATAAAAAGAGTATTAATGAGCTCATTAATAACTGAGGAATGTCTGGGGATTCATGTACAATCTGGGATTCCACATTTATCCTAAAAACAATTTAGAAAAATAAAAAGATGAAGAAGAATAAAGTCATCATTTTAGCAAAACAGAATTTGTTTTATACTCTTTATAATATGAATACTTTTCCCTTCTGTCTTGTATTTCCTCTTTTTTTTATTTTTTTAACAACCTTACAAGATTTTAACAAAATAATATAAAATGTGTATAAAATGTGTAAATATTCTGGATATTGTAATTATTCCCAGGAGTGCCCCTCCCAATTACCCTCCCTTATCCCTCCCTTCCCTTTCCCTTTATAACTCTAAAAAAAAGTATTAGATTATAAAGCATTACATCTTATCTGGATTTAACTCATGTTACTAGACCATCTTTCTCACTGTCCAGGGTCTAGTCCCCACCTCCACCTATGAGTGGAGACAATCGACCCTTAGATCTCTGGGTTAAGCTGATTTTA
>PVKS010052222.1:0-10843 GCA_004027875.1 Aplodontia rufa
AATTCTACCAAGCCTTCACAGAAGAACTTATACCAATCCTCTACAAGCTCTTCCAGGAAATTGATAGAGTGGGAACTCTCCCAAACACTTTTCATGAAGCAAATATTACACTGATTCCAAAACACAACAAAGACACATCAAGGAAAGAAAGCTACAGACCAATTTCCCTGATGAACATTGATGCCAAAATCCTTAATAGAATTTTAGCTAATCAGATACAAAAGCAGATGAAAAAGATAATACATTATGATCAAGTGGGCCAGGAAAACAAGACTGGTTCAACATACACAAATCAATAAATGTAATTCACCACATTAACAGAATTAAAAACAAAAATCATATAATCATCTCAATTGATGCAGAGAAGGCATTTGATAAAATTCAACACCACTTTATGCTCAAAACTCTGGAAAAGATGGGGATCAAGGGAAGATACTTTAACTATGTCAGATCCATTTAAGAAGACCCATAGCCAACAACATCCTCAATGGAGAAAGACTGAAAGCATTTCCACTGAATTCAGGAACAAGATAAGGCTGTCCACTTTCCCCACTCTTGTTCAAAATAGTCCTTGAAACCCTTGCCAGAGCTATCAGGCAAGACAAGGAAATCAAATGTATTCATATAGGAAAAGAGGAAGTTAAGTTATCTGTATTCACAGATGACATGAGTTTATACCTAGAAGACACAATAACATCAGCCAGAGAACTCCTAGAGCTTATAGATGATTTTAGCAAAGTAGCTGGCTACAAGATCAACTCCAGCAAATCACTAGCATTTCTTTACTCCAGCAACAAATCTGCAGAAGAATCAGGAAATCTCTCCCATTCACAATCACTTCCAAAAAAATGAAATACTTGGGCATTAACCTTACAAAGGATGTTAAGGACTTCTACAAAGAAAACTATCAAACATTATAAAAAGAAATTACAGAAGACCTGAGTAGATGGAAAAACATTCCATGCTCATGGTTAGGCAGAATCAATATAATAAAAATGGCCTTTCTACCCAAAGTCCTATACGGATTTAATGCAATCCCCATCAAGATACCAATGGAATTCTTCACAGATATAGAAAAAGCTTCTCTAGTTCATAGGGAATAACAGAAGACCCAGATTAGCCCAAACGTTACTCTACAGGAGTAGGAAGAAGTAGGGGGTATCTCAATTCCTGACCTGAAAATATATTATAGAGCTGTAGTAGCAAAAACAGCATGGTATTGGTATCAAAACAGCCTAGTGGAACAGAATAGAAGATCCTGAGACAAACCCCCATATATTTAACTATTTGATATTTGATAAAGGGGGCAAATGCATAGTGTGGAAGAAAGATAGCCTGTTCAACAAATGGTGTTGGACAAATTGGACAGCCACGTGCAGACAACTGAAGCTGGATCCTTATCTTTCATCCTACACAAAAATTATATCAAAATGGGTCAAAGATATGGATATTAAGCCAATAATTTTAAATTTACTAGAAAAAAATTAGGGTCAACACTACAGGATATAGGAGTCGGCGGCGCCTTCCTAAACAAAACTCCCATGGTGCAAGCACTAATGTCAAGAATAAATGAATGGGATGCAATTAAACTAAAAAGTTTTGCACAGCTAAAGATTTAGTCAAGAGCATCAAGAGAGAACCTACAGAATGGGAGAAAACCTTTGCCTGCTACACCTCAGACAGAGTTCTAATATCCAGAATATATAAAGCACTAAAGGAACTAAATTCCAAAATCACAAATAATCCAATCAATAAATGGGCTGTGGATCTTAAAAGAAGCTTCTCACCAGAGTAAGTCCAGAAAACCCATAAATATATGAGAAATGCTTTACATCATTAGCTATAAGGTAAATGCAAATCAAAACTTCAAATAGATTCCACCTCACTCCTGTTAGAGTGACAAAAATGAAAAATTTGAACAACAGATGCTGGTGGGGTGTGGGAAAAGAGGAACACTGTCACACTGCTGGTGGGACTGCAAACTGATTCAGCCACTCTGGAAGGCAGTGTGGATAATCCTCAAAAAAATAGGGATGGAACCACCTTATGACCCACCTATCCCACTCCTGGGTATTTTCCCAAAGGGTTAGAATCAGCATATTATAGTGATGTGGCTTCATCAATGTTTATAGGAGCTCAATTTACAATTGCTAGACTATGGAACCAACTCAAATGCCCCTCACTTGATGAGCAGATTCAAAAACTTTGGTACATATATACAATGGAATACTACTAGGCCATTAGAGAAGATGTTATTATGGCTTTTGATAGCAAATGGATGGAGATGGAAAGAATAATGCTAAGTGAAGTATCCCAATCTCAGAGACTCAAGGGCCAAATGGTTTCTCTCATCTGTGGAAGCTTGAATACATTGAGAAGTATTATGTTAGATGGCTAAGCTAATAATAACCTCAAATTCTATTTTTTTTAACTCACCATGGGGATAATTGCCTAGGATACCTGGTGGCGTAGGGTGGGGACAGGGTTAGGGGAGTGCCTAGGAAGAATATCTAAGAGACTGGAGGGTGGGAATATGAGGCAATCATCTCAGAAGTAGATCTCTGACCTCCACGTGATATTAATTTAACTCCGGAAGTCTTCTGGGGAAAGCAACAACATGGGGAACCCAAGTTGGGAATCCATGACATGGCCTTAGCCTTGGATAACTAAGTATATATACATTTGTTCTTGATTGTTTGACAATGTTTCCCTCTCAATTGTAACTCCGTATTCATCTAAAAAAAGAACATATAACAATATTTAACCTTTATGCCCCCAATTACAACCCTTCCAAATATGTGGAAAAAGTACCCAAGAACATTAAATGACTTTTCAACTGTAATACAATAAAATTGGGAGATATTAACACACCACTATCAACAATAGACTGATCATTAAAGCAAAAGAATCAATAAATATATCTTTAACCTAAATAACACTATCAATCAATTGGATTTAACAGACATTTACAGAAAATTGCATTTCAAATTGGCTGAGTTTACCTTCTTTTCACCTGCACATATATCCTTCTCCAAAGTAGGTCATATCCTAGATCACAAAGATAGTTTTATCAAATGCAAAAATGTTGACATAATCCCATGTATGCTGTCCGAACAGAAAAGTATGATTTTAGCAATGAACAGGAAGATAAATATCAGAAAGTGCATAAATACATAGAGATTGAACAAAGAATGGATCAAAGATGAAATAAGAACAGAAATTAAGAAAATTTTGAAAATGAATGAGAATGATAACACAACGTATTAAAATCTATGGGACAGTAAAAAAGCAATTTTAAGAGGTAAATTTATACAGTGCCTTCATCAAAAATCAGGAGAGAGCCCAAATAAATAAATTTATGCTCCAGCTCAAATCCCTACAGAAAGAGGAAAAATTCAATCCCAAATCCAATGAAACACAGGGGATTACTAAGAACAGACCTGAAATCAAAGACATTGAGAACAAATATTATGATACAAGGAATCAACATGACAAAGAGCTGTTTTTCTGAAAAAATGAATAAAATTGGTTGACCTATAGTCAACCTCACCAAAATAAAGAATGAAGTGAAGCAAATCAATATAATCAAAGATGAAATTGGAGACATCACCACTGACTCAACCAAAGTCCAGGAGATTATCAGAACATATTATAAGAACTACACTCTTTTGAGTTTGATATTCTGGAAGTTATGGACAAATTCCTAGCCAAATACAACATTCTCAAATTAACAAATTAATATAGGAGGACATTGATAATCTAAAAAAAAAATCTCAGGGAGAGAAATGAAAAAGAAATCAAAGGCATTCCAAAAAATAAAAGACCTGGATTAACCTGATGGATTCTCAGCAGAGTTCCACCAGACCTTTACAGAAGAGTTAAAACCACTCCTTAGTAAACTGTTCTGTGGAATTGAAAGGGATGGAACCCTCCCAAATATTTTTAATGGGACAAATATAACCTTGATACCAAAACCCAAAAAAAGACATATCAAGAGAAGAAAACTACAGACCAATTTCCCTGATGAACATAAATGCAAAAATCCTTGATATAATTCTAGCAAACTGCATCCAAAATTGGATCAAAAACATAATACATCACAATCAAGTGGTCTTCAATCCAGGAATGCCAGGCTGGTTCAACATACACTAATCAATAAATGTGATTCACCACTTAAAAAAATTAAAGTCAAAATATATATGAACATCTCGATTGATGCAGAAAAGGCCTTTGAAAAAATTCAACACCCATTTATGTTCAAAATTCTGAAGAACATAGGGATCAAAAGAACATACCTTAATTTTTTAAGAGCCATTTGTGACAAACTCAGAGCAAACATTAAACTTAATTGAGGACGACTGAAAAAGATTTTCACTGAATTTGGGTATGAGACAAGGCTGTCCATTCTCATCACTCTTATCCAGTATAGTCATCAAAACCCTAGCCCGAGCTATCAAACAAGAGAAGAAAATCAAAGGAATTCAAATAGGAAAAGAGGAAGTCAAGCTAACTTTATTTGCCAATGACATGATCCTTTACCTAGCTGACCCAAAAAGCTCTGTCAGAAATTTTCTAAAGGAGCTGGAGCTCAGCAGTTGACAATGCTTGCCTGGCATGCACAAAGATGTGAGTTAGAACCTGAACACCACGTACACAACAAAGTGTCAAAGCAAGGAAGGCCACATGAAAAACTAAATAAAATTGGTTCTTTCCTCCTCTCTTTCACTTTCCCTTTCTCTTAAAAATAAAGAAGACTTTTAGAGCTTATAAATGAATTTAGCACAGTGACTGGTTACAAGATCAACACTCATAAATTAATAGCTTTCCTATTCTCCATCAGTAATTCTGCTGAAGAAGAAATTAGGAAATCCATCCCATTCACAACAATCTCAAAAAGAACAAAATATGGGGCTGGAGCAGTGGCTCAGCAGTTCAGGTGCTTGCTTGGCATGCACAGTGATGCTGGTTAAAACTCCAGCACCATGTACACAATGAAGTGTCAAAACAGTGAAGGCAACATGAGAAACTAAATAAAATTTGATTCTTTCTATCTCTCTCTCGTTATACCTCTCTCTTAAAAAAAAAGAACATTATACACATTTTATATTATTTTTTAAAAAATTTGTGTGGTTGTTCAAAAATAAAAATAAAAATAAAAAAGAACAAAATACTCAGACATTAATCTAACAAAGGATTATAAAAGACCTCTGTAACGAAAACTATCAAAAACTTTATAAAGGTAGAAATTGAAGAAGAATTGGGAAGATGAAAAAACTTTCCATGTCATTGGCTAGGCAGAATTGATATAATTAAAATGGTCATCATGCTGAAAGCCCTGTACAGATTCAATGCAATCCCCATCAAGATATCAATGACATTCTTCATGGATAAAGAAAAAGCATTTTTTAAATTCATTTGGAATTACAAGAAATTCAGAATAGCCAAAATATTCCTACACAAGAAAAATGTAACAGGAAGTGTCACAATACCTGTCCTGAAATTATACTATAGAGCTATAGTAACAAAAACAGTGTGGTGTTGGTATTAAAACAGACATGAAGACCAATGGAACAGAGTAGAATATACTGAGACCAATCCACAAGTCTTTAACCATCTGATATATGACAGAGGAAGAAAAAAAAATAGTGTGGAGGAAAAACAGCCTGTTCAACAAATGGTGCTTGACAAAGTGGACAGCCGTACACAGAAAACTGAAATTATATCCTTATCTTTCATTTCAAAAATCAATTTGAAATGAATCAAAGAATTATAAATTAAACTAACAACTTTACAATTGATAGAAGAAAATTTAGGGTCAACCCTCTACCACATCTGTGTAGGCACTTACTTCTTCAACAAGACTCCCACAGTGCCAGAATTAAAGCCAAGAATCAACAAGCAGGATGACATAAAATTTTAAAGCTTCTGCACTGCTAAGGTATTAGTCAAGAGTATCAAGAGAGAATCCACAGAATGGGAGAAAATCATTGCCTGCTATGCCTCTGACAAGGGACTAAAATCCAGAATATACAAAGAACTCAAACAAGTGATCACCAAAAACACAAATAAACCAAACAATAAATGGGCTAGAGAACTAAACAGAAACTTCTTTACAGAGGAAGTCCAAAATGCCAATGAATATATGAAAAAATGTTCTACATCACTAACAATTAAAGAAATGCAAATCAAAACTTCACTGAGATTCCACCTCACTCCAGTCAGAGTGGCGAAAATGAAGAATAGGATCTGTAACAGATGCTGAGGTGTGGGGAGAAAGGAATACTAACACACTATTGGTGGGACTGCAAATTTGTACAGCTACTCTGGAAAGCAGTGTGGAGACTCCTTGCAAAAAGACCGATAGAACCACCTCATGACCCAGTTATTCCACTATTCATTTCCCCAAATGAAGTAGAATCAGCATACCACAGAGACAATAGCTACATCACTCTTTATAGCAGCTCAATTTACAATAGCTAAACTGTGGAAGTAACCCAGATGCCCCTTGCTAGATGAGTGGATTCAAAACCTATGGTATATACATACAATGGAGTTCTTCTCTGCTATTAAGAGGAGATATCATGGCATTCACAGCCAAATGGAAGGAAATGGAAAAAATTATGCTGTGTGTAACACCCCAAACACAGAGACTTTAGGGCTAAATGTTTTCTCTCATATATGGAATCTATAGTAAAACCTAAGATAGGATGAAAGTTAGCTATATTTAAGTAATAAACTCACCATAGTTGAAATTTCACATAATTTGGGGGAACCATAACTATCAAGGTTGGGGGTCAAAGTGAGGGAGAAACGGAGGGTAAGGAGGGATAAGGAGGGGTCATCAATACAACTGGGAGCACTTGAATTCCATGAGAAGCCTAACTATACACAGGTAGGCAGAGAAACACAGAAATTTCAAAAATTATTATACATTATATGCTCATTTCCAATTGTTGCATGGGGCTATTACAGAGGACACATGAGACCGGGGAATGAATGAAGTGAGGAGATCCTGGACTTGGATCGGCCTTAACTTACCATGACAATATCCAAGTATGCAATAATATGTAACAATGACTCCCTTCAATATATAAGATTATGTTGAACAAACAAAAAATATATATAAATACATATATATATAACTATACATACACATATACATACACACATGCACACGCATATCTGTATATATATGAATGAAATCATGGCTTTGCTGTTAATTCTAAGTGAAATTAGCAAAACTCAGAAACTCACAGGTTGAATGCTTTCTCTCATATGTGGAAACTAGAGTAAAACAAGACAAAGAGTCAAAGAAAGTCAAGTTCACATAATAAACCCATCAATCTCAGTGTTATAATCTGAAGGAAGTCTAGGTATGTGGCAGGGGCAGTGCAGGAGGGTGTCAGGGTATGATGATGGTGGGGAAAAGGGAAGAAAGTATGGTATACTTTGCACTCTTGTGATGCTGAATAGTCCACATGTAGGCATTTAAAACTGGGAAATTCAGAAAACATACATATATATAATTTTATATATGTTATTGGGGGCAGATCATTGGAGATAAATGACTGTAGCT
This sequence comes from Aplodontia rufa, assembly GCA_004027875.1. Lineage (NCBI taxonomy): Eukaryota > Metazoa > Chordata > Mammalia > Rodentia > Aplodontiidae > Aplodontia > Aplodontia rufa. The sequence goes on from PVKS010052222.1 coordinate 7,577, forward strand.
TGGGGTGGGGGAAGTCCTGGGGATGGAGTGGGACCAAATTATATTATCATAAAATGTGCATGTGTGAATGTGTAGCAACAAATACCTTCATTATGTAAAACTACAATGTACCAATTTAAAAGAGAAAAAGCAGAATAAAATGGCCAAGCCATATGTTGACAAGGATATAAAGCAATTGGAACACACATGTAGGTTGGGACACACATGATGGTAGGGACTGAAATTTTCAAACACTTTAGAAGACAGTTTAGAAGTTTCTTAAAAAGCTAATTAGACAGACATCCTGCAAGAAGCCATGTGACCTGTAGTTCTATTTTATCATATGCTCAACATCAATGAAGATATGTACAAAAATACTTGTGCTTAAATGTTCATAGCAACTTTTTCTTTGAAATCGTTCCAAACTGTAAATATTTCAAATATCTATCAATATGTGAATGTTTAAACATATTGTGTTATATAAGTACAATAGGATAATACTAAAAATATAAAGAACTAAAGATGTGTACAACAACCTGAAGGAAATATGAAATTATACTTAGTGAAAGAATTCTGGGTAAATGAAGAATATATTTTGTGTAGTTCCACTTACAAAAACATGAGTTGCACATTACAATGATCTAAAGTAAATATAGTAACCTACTTCCTGTCTCTGTAGTGAGACATCTAAGATAATGAAGTTATGAGAGAAAAGGGCTATTTTGCTTCAGTTTTGAAGGTTCCAGTCCAATATCCATTGGTGTCATTGTTTCAGGTCTGTGGAGAGTGAGTGCATTGAAGAGGGAGTACAAGGCAAAGAGAGTGCTGGCCTCACAGCCAGAAAGTAAAAGATAGAGAAAGGGGTCAGGAACTTAGGATCCTCTTCAAAGGCACAAGATTTTGCAATCCACTTCAAAGGCACACCGGAGTGACCTAAAATCCTCCCTCTAGTCCCCACCTTCTCAAGCTTCCATGACTCCCGATAGCATCACACTTGGGATCAAATCTTTCAAATATGTGCCTTTGAAGACACTGAGGATCCAAGCTTTACCAGTGACAGACAGTAGATCAAAAGTTCCTTCACTGTGGAAAGGGCTGATAATGACTGAGAGCATGCTATTTTGCTTGTGCTAATTAATTCATACTTGTACACATTTATCAAAAATTAATTTGCATAGTATAAATACATTCAGTCCATCATACTTCATTTAGTCCTAAAGTTAGAAAAATCATATTTAGAAGGTCTATTAAGTTTGCTAAAAATCTCTTTGGAGAGATCATTTAGAATTTCTTTCAATCTTTCAATAAATTTTGAGTCTATAAGCATTTTTAATGATACTGCCTCTAACCATTCTTACCCCATTGTATGTCTTTTCATTCCTTTCCTTTTGTTAATGTCTTCTGGAATTTCTAAAGCTTCCTAACAAATTCATTGCACATATTTTTCTAGAATTTTTTCAATTCATTTAATATTTTCTTATAATAAAATATGTATTTTATTTTGACTGCACTTTTTTGCACATTCATTAATGAAATAACTGGATGCAGTTAGCTTTTATATTCTAGTCCTGTATCGGTTCACTTAGGAAAATTTTTTTCTTGTTTTACTTTTCTCTTTTTATATTGTTATGGCTTTTCTAAAAAATAACTTTATCAGAAAATGTTGTTTCTATTTTAGTTGTTTATTTTCATGGGTTTCTTTTTCCCTTCTCTTATTGTGTAGGTCAGTTCCTACAATGATGTTGATTGACAGGTTGCTAGCGGACATCATTGCTTGTTATTCATTCAGATAAAAATCAATTTCAATATTTGAACATTGAACATAACAGATAATAAGCTTTTTTTTTAAAGAGAGAGGGGCAGTGAGAGAAAGAGAGAGAGAGAAAGAGAGAATCAATTTTATTTAGTTTTTCATGTAACTTTCATTGCTCCAACACGTTGTTGTATATGTGGTACTGGGGTTTGAATCTGAGTCCTTGTGCATGCCAGGCAAGCACCATAACCACTGAGCCACTGCTCCAGCCCTGCTAAATAAGCTTTTTAATAATAAACTTTAAGAAATAAAGAAAGTTCCTTAATGTTTATAATTGGTATAGACACTTATTGTTTTATTTTGATTATGAAGTATTTTAATCTTGTCTAAGATTACATGCAGCACTAATTCAATTCTTTTTTTAACAGAGAGAGAGAATCAATTGTATTTAATTTTTTGTCTGACCTTTTTTGCTCCAACACTTAGTTGTGTATGTGGTGCTGGGGTTTGAACCTAGGTTTTTTTTTTTTTAAAGAAAGAGAGGACAGTGAGAGAGAGAGAAAGAGAGAAGCAATTTTTCATTTAGTTTTTCATGTGATTTCCATTCCTCCAAGACTTTGTTGTGTATGTGGTACTGGGGTTTGAACTCGTGTACTTGTGCATGCCAGGCAAGCGCCATAACTGCTGAGCCACCGCTCCAGCCCCTGAACCTAGGTTCTTGGACATTCCAGAGAAGAACTTCAACCACTGAGCCACTGCTCCAGCTCAGCACCAATTCTTTTTAAATGTGGTAATTGAACTAACATATTTTAATTTTCACAGAAACTTGTATTCCAAAATAGTCATATTGACCCCAATATTTTATATTTTAATATACTGCACAACCCAATATATATATGCACATAGATTCAAACTATATGTTTGTTTTTGTTTATTCTTTTATATATATATACGCATATCCAAACATATATACATAATGGCTTGAATTTAAATTTTTTTCTTTTCATATATTCATCTGGTTTTGTTTCTTCCACACTTACTTATTATGTGGTGCTGAGTTTTGAAACAAATTCCTGTTGCATGCCAGGCAAGCACTATAAGTGCTTCAATCACTGAACCATGGCTCTAGCCCCAGATCATAAGTTTTTCTAAAGGTCCATATGGTAAAGGCTTTGTCCTCAGTGTGGTGCTATTGGAGGTGGTTGGGCCTTCAGGAGATGGACTTTGGGTCATCGGGGTTGTGCTCATGAAGAGGATAGTGGGACCCAGGTCTCTTCTTCTTTCTTTCAATTGTAAGGCATGAACTGAGCAACTTCGCTCTGCCACAAAGTTCTGCCAATGATGTACTTTGCCACAGGCCTCCAAACAATGAGCACAACTGTTTATGAATTGAAACCTCCAAAACAGTGAGCTGAAATAAACTTTTCCTTGTTATAAATTGATTTGTCTCAGATTTTCATTTAGAGATGGAAAATGAAATATATACAACTATGTATGTCATGTGAAATATAGGGTTTATATACAATCATGAGTGA
>PVKS010052223.1:0-10849 GCA_004027875.1 Aplodontia rufa
TCTGTGGTCCAATTAGGAAGAAAGGGACTAAGGTACCCACAAAAAAGAGGCTGGATGGGGGAGACCTCTGTGATTTGCAAAAGATAGGAAAGTGCTAATTTTGTCTCTGAGCCTGCTAGGGAATTTTTTGACTGTCTGGTTTATTTACAGCTATAAACCTACGACAGAAAATAAAGGATGATTTACTCTCTCAGTACAGTGGGGCCTTTGTATCTGAAAGTGGGCTCTGATTTAATGTTACTGATTTAGCGTTCTTGTCTGTTAGCTGGTAAGGTCTGGGTAACTTGGAAATCCTGTGTTTCAACCCTTGCCACAACCATTACTTACTGCATGTAATCTTTTTCTCCTGGGGCTCCTCCATTATGTAAAGCTGCATTTGTTTTTATTTTTATTTCTTTATTTTTGCTTTTGCCTCCTCTTGGTCACTGCAAACGTGGCCTTTTAATATAGAAGTTCTATCAATACCTGATCATTCAGGCCAAAGAAAAGCACCACCTCGCCTAACGTGAGAAACGAATTTAAGGGAAGAGAAAGTCTTTGGAGGAAATCCCCATCTTATACTTTAGCTGGTTTTGTGTCTAATAATCATGGAACCTAAATTTGCAACTCACCAGGGTAAACTACCCCCTAAAATTCCTAAATAAAACCGTGACTGTTTCTTTTCTTTCTTTCTTCTTCTTCTTTTTTTTTTTTTTTTTGCAGGAATGTCTGCCCTTTAGCGCTCGTGGTTTTTCCTGATGAATTCATTGAGGAGCAGGGTCTGTACGCCTAAATTAATATATCTGTGTTATGTTTTGTTTAGTGTGAATGGGGCTTTGGCTCTCTGTCTGATCCTGTTGTCTTTACTCTGAAACTGGTTATTCAAGGTTTAAGGGTCAACCAGTCTGGACGAAAAAGAGGGGGATAAAAGGATTAACTCTCAAACTCAAAGAAAAAAGGGGGAATGAAAGAAAGACTCTGGAAGCAAACCATTACCATGTAAAACTGCTTAATCCACGGTTTATATAAAACTTGCAAATTAGAATCTTAGCATTTACAAAAATGCAATATATTTGGGTCTATTTGATGTGTTTTCATAGGTTGTTCACTTATAGAAAACATTTTGAAATTGTTTTCTTCCTGGATCTTTTCTACATAGAAGACTACTAAGAGCTCAAATTCTAATTGAAATATGCAGAAATACTAAAAATTTAAGATGTGTTTTAATATGAAAAATATAGGGCTTTGTCCTCTTCCCCCACTCTGGGGGAAGTCTGCTCCTTTCCCTATGCTTTATTTTCTTTGCTTTCTATAATAAAACTTGTCTACTATGCTTAAAAAGTATATATATATATAAAAATCATAAAGTATTTTGTTTTATTAAAAAGGAGTGATTTGCTTAAACTTAAAAGTTTTATTAAGAATTATTGCGAATTGTAAACTAAAGAAAAAAATAAGGCAAAGAAAAATCAACAAGTAGGAAAAAAAGATATAAAAAGGTTATGAGAAAAGGTTATAAGGACATATTTGGGAAATGTTTTTGGATTATAAAAGTTTTTGAATAACAAAAAAAGATTTGTTCTAAAGTCACAAGAAAAAGGATGAGGACAAAAACTAAGGATGTAAAACAGTTGTGAAATGTCTAAAACAAGTCACAGAAGACTTGTGAAAGACTCGTGAAATACCGGGAATTCATGCATGATTAAACTGGCTATAATTTAAAAAGTTATTTGAAGGTCTTTTTCTAAAGTTAAAGTTTAATACACTGATGTCAAACCAAAATCTAATCCTCCCTGTTCGAGACAACAAGGTTTTCTGCACTTAGTAACCTTTCCTAAATGGCTGGAAGAACAAATATTTTGGGTTAATGAGACAGTTTTAGGAGAAATAGTAAATGGCTAGGTAGTCAGGACAAAGGGCCCCATCTAAGAGCTAGCTGGTTGACAGTGATTGACAGGGCATACTCCAGGCCTTCATATGCAAATGACCATGAGGCTCACCTGTGGGAGGAACTCCTTTGTCCCAGAGTGGGAAAACTAAGAAGTGGGGGTGGACACAGATGGGAACTTGGAAAGAATTGCTACCTGTCTGGCATAGATTTAACCAATGACTTTGGTGCTAAGTTTCAATGCCTGCTCTGCATAGATTTCAACCAATGATGTGGATGCATCCCTTGCATGAATGTTAATGATGCTCACGCCCCAAATCAATACAACCCCTGGCCTAACCTCTATTAAATGGTGTTCTGCTTCCAGATACCCCTCCACCTTCCGGAGTCTCTGCTCGCCTTCCTTAAATAAATCCTACTCCTTTTACTCCTCCTTCCATGGTTGTCTGTGGATTTTATTCTTCAAATTCGTGAGAACCCAGAAGATTTGCGCCAAATTCCCAGGGTGAATTTCCACCACACCATGAGCTGCAACACCCAGCTTTTAACTGGGGAGCTGCTAACACTATTTCGGCTACAGACACCTGCAGCCAGTCCAAATTCCCAGTTTTAGCTGGAATCGCTGCAAACAGTAGAAGAGGGCTATTTTGGCTGCTGGAATCTGTAGCTGCCCAGACTCCATTCGCCAGCGGGAGCAGAGAATCCAGCCTCATCTCAAAAACCCCACATGATTAAGAGATAATCTCTGTGTTTGTTGTCTTTGTTAGGCCTTTGTTATTTAGGAAATGGAGTCTTAGTAGAGTCTATTTAATTGTCTTTTTTAATATATAAATTAGCACTTTATAAACAGTTATTATCTTGGCTTACTATAGTATATTTACACACTGCATATCTGCAAGTAGACATGTATATACATCTGAGGGCTAAATTTGTATGTCTGAGTTTTGCCTAACCATTACACAAAAGTTGGTAAGGTTAAAGGTATATAGACAGGTTTAATGCATGCAAGGTAACCAGTAAGTGCTCTGTTTTACGCAATACATGCTGTAGCTGGACCTTAAACATACACAGTGGTCAATGAAACTTCTGACATTCTGCCACAGATATTCCGTTCCAATCAGATGAAAAACTCCCCGCCATTTAAACCCTGGTTTACATCAATTGCTTTGATGAAACAAGTGTTTTATTATTACTTGGATATCATCAGGTCAATACCATTATTTCCCAAACATGAGGGTTTTCTTTCTGACAATCCTATTTCCTATGTAGACCTATTGAACACAGTGCCACATAAATAGTTATCCTACTGAGCTATGATTTTTGAATTTTACCCAAAAGTAAAACTGGGGGCTGGAGCAGGGGCTCAGAGGTTATGACGCTTACCTGGCACATAGGGATCCAAGTTTGAACCCCAGCACAACAAAGTGTCCAAGTAATGAAAGCCACATGAAAAACTAAATAAAAATGGATTCTCTCTTTCTCTCTCTCACTATCCCTCTCTCTTTAAAAAAGAGAGTAAAGACTGAATATATGTGTGTGTATATATGACTTTCTTGTCACTGTGATGGGAGGTTTTTGAGATGAGACCAGTTAAAACTGGGAATTTGAGCTGGCTGCTGGCTTCTGCAGCTGACAATAGGGTTATCAGCTCCTCAGCTAAAAGCTGGGTGTTGCAGCTCTTGGTGTGGTGGAAATTCACCCTAGGAATTTGGCGCAAATCTTCTGGGTTCTTGTCTCACAAATCTGAAGAATAAAATCCACAGACAACCATGGAAGGGGAGTAAAAGGAGTAGGATTTATTTAAGGAAGGAGAGGAGAGACTCTGCAAGGCGGAGGGGCACCTGGAAGCAGGACACCGTCTAATGGAGGTCAGGCCAGGGGTTGTATTGATTTGGGGTGTGAGCATCATTAACATTCATGCAAAGCCAGCATTGAGAAACGCATCCACATCATTGGTTGAAACCTATGCAAAGCAGGCATTGAAACTAAGCACCAAAGTCATTGTTAAAATCTATGCAAGACAGGTAGCAATTCTTTCCAAGTTCCCATGTGCGTCCACCCCCACTTCTTATTTTTCCCACTCTGGGACAAAGGAGTTCCTCCCACAGGTGAGCCTCATGGTCATTTGCATATGAAGGCCCTGAGTGTGCTCTGTCAATCACTGTCAACCAGCCAGCTCTTAGATGGGGCCCTTTGTCCAGACTGCCTAGCCATTTCACTCTCTCTCCTAAAACTGTCTCAACTGTGATGTAATCACTACTGACTTGTTTGTATGTTAAATGTATTTCTGTTCCCCCAAGTGGACTAGGCTAAAATGCAAACTTTAGGAGAATATTTCTCAAGCTAGTATCCTCCAAACAAAAACTAGTCATAGTAATGAAAGCATTTTTCAGTCTTATTACTGGTTGTATTACTAGTTGTATTAGGACCAACATCTTTTAGCAAAGATAATTATGTGCCTGAACATTAGGCACTCTGAGCAGTGCCACACTGACAATTAAAAAGAGTGGACACTGGTCACCCAGGAAAAACATCTGTAAGCATGTACATTCTACCTTAAAGTCCACACAGCTGCATTATTTTTAAAGCATTACATTTATTTTAAAGACAAACTGGAATTATCAACGTTGTTTTGAATTTTCCTTGTAGAACTTTGTAACGGTTGCCTGTTAATATTTGGCGGAAGTACAACTTCTAGCAGAACAATCTATGCAGTATTTTGAAATAAGTCACTGCCTACAGACAGGGAATGGTGATAATTCCTAATACTAATACTGACCCAGATTCTTTGGAAGAGACTGGGAGAACTGGCCTTCTAGGTTTTCAACAACTTGAAGGTCAAAGATCAGAGAAAATAAAAAAGAGAGAGAAAACAAAAAGAAAAATGCCAGCCAACATTTTGGCTTCCACTCTTTAAGGTTAGCTGAGACCCAGGGAATGACAGAAGTCCTGTGAAGGGCCCTGCGACTCTGCTGAGTCATCCAGCCTTCTGATCAGGGGGACTGTGGAGGTCCCAGAGAGCAGGAGCCAAGCAGGGTACATTCTGCAGAAAGGGGCACTGGGGAGGGAAATCTCCCCCGGGCTGGAGGAGGCAATGTCCACCAAAGTCCTGCCTGACGAAGTCCAGGCTTGGGGATGGACTAGGCAAAGCCACCCCTGGAGTTTACTAAAACCATCTCCTCTAGGAATTGGCGGTATTCTGGTAATTATATGCACTGTAAATTTACTCAAAAGGGAAACTCTCTGATTGTTATGAGAATTCCACTGCTTAGACAACTGCTGCAGATTGTTGAGAAGGATTCTTGTAATATCACACATAGAAATCATGGATAACAAAGCTATACTGACTTTAATACAAAATTGTAAATAGAAAAATAATTAGAACTAAAGAACAAAAAAGCAGATATGCAAAACATCTATAGAAAGACATGTTTACCTTTCCTGCTGTGGCAGAGATTGAGTTTTAACCCCTTAGCAGTAAATGAGACATGTTTGCCTTTCCTGGCTTAGTGGAGGTTGAGTTTTAACTCCTCAGCAGTAATCAAGACAAGTTTACCTTTTTTGTCTCTGTAGAGGTTAGGCTTTGACTTTTTAGCCCATAAATTATGATGCACAGATATTTTATAGGATTAACATTTATAGGACCTAGGATAGCTATGAAATATCCAGTAAGGTTACAACAACAAAATAGGTTTAGGTTAGTAGTTAATAGGGTATAGGAGTAATATAGCCTATAACATAGTCTAGCTAATTAAGAAACTTTTCATTTATGCTAAGATAGGGCTTCTAGACTAATGCAGTGCAGTGACCTTAAAGTGCTTCTCTTATCTAGTGACATAATCGTTTGTAAAAACATCTGGAGGAATTTAGGGAGACAGAACTTAGGGCAGTGTTTGGTGTCTGTCCCTTGTAAAAGTATGTTTAACAATATGGTCAATATGGTGGGGAGGTCGAGGACACGAATTCTACTAACGGGTGATGCTTTAAGTTTACTGGGAAACTGAAAAGATGATTGTACAATGGAGCTGATAATGAGAGGCTTGTTTGTGCACCTGTATAAAAACAATAAAGAACAGATGGCATTTTGCTCAAGCAGGGGACTGTGTCTGCTTGCAACTTGCTCTGGAGGTTCAAGTTGTTCCTCTGCACCGACTCCACTCCTCCTTGGGGGACCTGAGTTCAGCTGGGGCTGGCCCCAGGCACAATGCTTCCAAGGGAAGTCACATGTGCTCAGCAAGACCCATCCTGGCAGATGGCACAAACGATAGAGAAACAAGACTAAAGAAGCCAAGGAGGCCTCACAAGTTCCCTAAAAGTAGCCCCTGAGGAACCCACCCTGCCTGGCCTTAACAGTTAAAAAAACAAAAATTAATCTTTGGCCAACGTAGGGCTACCTACTTGGTCTTGAACACCCAGCAGGGAAGCTTAACCAGAGGCAAATACGCTACTATGGATGTTTTTAAAAGGCCAAACTCATGGAGCTCCATTTAGATAGAGGACTTTCCCTGACACAAAATTTATTAAATTGGACATCTTCTGACGCAGGCTCCCTCTGTATTCTGCTAATTTACTTTAGGACATAGGCATCTGGCTGTTTTCACTGATGGGCTTCAGCGGTTGCTTGGAGACCTGCTTGTCCCCTTTCTCAGGTACTGCTTTACCACCTGGCCAGGGTACCCACAGACCCAGCTTGGCTGATCCCCTAATTCCCTCCAGGTTGAAGACTGGACAAAGGCAAGGGGGGTTATTACAGGGACTTAGGCCGCCTTTGCTGGGCCTGCAGATGTCTAAAAGCAGGATAGAGCTTGGCCTCTGACTGGGCTTTGTGACTGTCTCCTCTATTACCTTAGACTTTGGTGTCTCCTCCCAGAACCAGCACTGGCAGAATGAGCCAGACCTCAGTCTGACCAAGGCTGCGTAGTTGGGCAGACCTCTCGCCCTCGGCCCTATCCTTCCTCTATTTAAGCCTAACGCTCCTTTCAGTACCCCAAAGTCAGGCCTTAGGTGCTGGGTCTGGTTTTGCCTTTCCAAAACGATTGTACTGACTAAGGTTCTTTTCCTGATCCTTGCCAGGACCTCTTCTTGGTTTTAGAAGTGAGTGGCCAGACCAGGTATTTTGGGACCCCTGGAGTCAGGCCTTGGCTTAGGACTCCCATAGCAACAACAGTTTCAAAACTTTCTGTAAGTTTTTAGTTTTTAGCAACTAAAAATCACTCGAAAAAGGAAAAAAAATAATTTCACCATATTTCACATTCGCAATCATTTGTAAAATATTCTTCGAGAAGGTCCTCTGTATGAAGTAGCTACTGCATAACAAGCATGTGTGTTTCCCCCTGTGTCTCTAACACCAGCCGCATCAGTGAGCCATTCCATCAGGGCTGGGTTAATCCCAGTCCAGGCACACCTCTTTGGTTGGTGTCTAGAACAGAGTAGCTGGACCCAGAAGGCGCCACCTGCCTAGAATCACATCAGGATTAGGGGACGAGACTCGATTCGCAGCTAATCTGGTGGTGCGCTCGCAAGTTCTCTTGCCTCATGAATTTGTAAAATGTCCACAACATGGGATACAAGGACACTCCCCATACTGGTTCAAAGTTGAGCCTTTCCCCCCATTTTTATTGGCTCTTCTTAGCTATCCATGACATTAGAATAAAGCGTGGAGTATAGGTGTTCTAAATCAGGCCCTAGTATTTCCCCTCCTCCCCTTCTCTTCCCTCTACTCTACTGTTCTGTTATTTACTAATTTTTTAAATTTAGTGACTTGTTGATGTACCTGTTGACGAGAGTCACTATGGTATGTTCACATGTGTACACAGGAAATTAATTCTGATTCATTCCATAGACTTTCCCTGTTGCACCCTCCTTACTCCATGTCCTTCCCCTTTGTCTCTTCCTTTGATCTTGATCGTTTCCTTATTTTGGGTTAGCTTCCACGCAACAAGAGAGAATGTTTGACCTTTAGCTTTTTGAGACTGAGTTTTTTCACTTAGCATGAGAGACTTGAATTCCATCCGTTTGTCAGCAAATGCCATAAAGTCGTTCTTCCTGGTGGCTCAGTAGTACTCCGTTGTGTGTGTAGACCTCCTTTTCTTTATCCGTTCCTCTGCTGAAGGGCACCTTGCTTGGCTCTGTAGCTTCCTGTTGTGATGTTGATGTGGCTGCAGCACTGTTGTATGCTGATTTTACATCTTTTGGATAAACACTGAGGAGTGGGATAGCTGGGTCCAATGGTGGATCCATTCCTAGCATTTTGGGGGATCTCCACACTGCTTTCCAGAATGAAAAAACAATCCTATCAACAATGTGTAAGGGTTCCCTTTTCCCCACATCCTCAGCAGAAGTCAAACTTTTCATGCAGAAAAGCTACTGTGGCTTGTAAACAGCCAGGCATCCCCAGAGCAATGGAATCCAACACAGACAAGTAACCAACAGGGGCTGGAGCGGTGGCTCAGTAGTTACTGCGCTTGCCTGGCATGCACAAGGACCGGGGTTCAAATCCCAGCACCACATACACAAAGAAATGTCCGAGCAACAAAAGCCACATGAAAAACTAAATAAAATTGATTCTGTCTTTCTCTTTCTCTCTCTCTCAAAAAAAAAAAAAAATAATCAATAGGTTACTGTGATCAGAACCTAAATTTTGGATAACCAGATTGCTAGTAACTCCTTTATCCTCCTGACAGAAAAAGGAGTGGTTTGCCAACTTTAGAGATTCCTAAGTGGGGAATTCTGAAAGGTTGGGAAAGTCTGCTTTGGTTTCTGAAGACTCCAGCAAAGGTGCTGGGTGTTTCAGGTAACAGCCTTGACCAGAGGCTTTGTCTGTTCAGAACAGACACGCACAACTCACTGCTGTTACCAACCCACACCTCAAACTGGAAAACTTGAATTTTTGGTGGCAGTTGGTTTCATTTGTAAAATATAGAGACTGACTTTGGGATGGAACTATCTTTCACTGGTGGGTCACCAATGTCTTAAGTACTTGATTTCAATTTGATTATATTGCAGTTTTTCTGGCAATGCTTTATGCCCTTGGGAAACTAAACATTTTAGTGAAGTTACAATTCCTTCTTTATATGCACGTAAAGTGTCACGAGCTAATAATAAATCACCCACGTATTGAATTAGGGCAAAGCCCCACGGTGGGGAAAATTAAATTCTCTTGTGAACGTCTATGGAATATGGCAAGTGGGATTCCTGAATCCAGCAGGACCCCTTACCATGAATTTTGAAAGTCATCATAAAATGCAAAAAGGAACCTTGATTCCTTGCTTAAATGTACAGAAAAGAAAACTAAACTTACCTCTAAAGTAGGAAAGTTCTTAGCTGATATTGGTGTGGAAATTAAAATAGTAGTAAGGTTAGTACCTCTGGGGCCAGAGGAATCACATACATATCTATTAGATCTTGTATACAGCTACAAAAACATATACCTTTCTTGTTATACTTTTCTTTCTCTCTTAGATGAATTATAGAAGCATTACAAGGCGAATGCCCCATTTTCCTGCCTTTTTAAAATCACAGATGCTATCCTTTGTATTTATGCTGGAGGGGGACTATGTTGGTTTACCTGTCCTATGTTCTTTTCTTTTTTTTTCCTTCTTTCTTGTAAGCTATGGTAATAGGATTGATACCTTTTTCTAAACTGGTGTATTTGTTCCTAGAATTCATGAAAATGGTTCTGTTTGCTACAGCTTTTTTTTTTTTTCTGTTTTCCTGTGCAAGGTAAGACTGGCCCTCGCTATCCAACCCCCATTTTGTTTCAAAAGGTGCATATTAACCAGCTCAGGTGCCCCATCTCTTCAGGGCTCCAAATCATTTCCTCCTGAGTATGGGAACTAGGAGCCATAGGGGACCCTGTCCAACACCAACAGATCACCTGGAGTGTCAGGAGGCAAGAGAAGGGCACATTCCTCAACAAGGGATCTATCAGCAGGAGAATCCTAGGGAGAAAGAACAGGAAGAAGTCTGTCCAACTCTAAAATAAGAAAGGTCAGCAGGGGAAAAGCCACAGAGCGTCTGGCTCCACAATACACAAAACAGAAAAAAAATAAAATAAAAAGAGAGAGAGAGAGCAGGGAAAGATTAAGATGAGAAAGGAAAGTGATTCAAAAGTTTCTCCCCTTCCCAACTCAAAGGACCCCCTTTATGTCAATGCTCTAGTTAGCTGGTTAGTTTGCTCCACTGTCAAGCGTTTCCTGTGTTAAAGGGTAGAGACCCCCTGATATAAAACAAATATATCTAGTTAAGGTTGACCAAACTAAAATGGCTGCGAATACAGTCTTTAAGTTGGGCTGCCTGTGGTAAACGGACAGAAATACCCAAGACAAAACAGTGTGGTCCTGGGTTAAGGTCATTGTGACCATTTCTGTGAAGCAGCCCCTTCCTCCCCGAGGCCCCACAAACTGCTGGTTTCAGATATGGATACTTTAGCTCCCCACCTAGCCCGCCCTGCTAACCCGCCAGATGCAGCCTGAAATAGCTAAACTGAAGCTTGCTGTTTGCATCTCTTTGATAAAGACCCCTCTTGTAAGCCTGCCAAAATGTTTGTGGTTTCCACCTTTAAAATCAGCCTGCTTGAGTTACTGGCAGCTGCTGCCCTCCCAGCTTGACTTTGGGGCAGTGGCCCTGGGGCACCAGTCTGCTTCTTCTCTTTTCTGTTTCTTCTCTGTCCCCCAAATAAACTTTTTGTTCCCTTTCTACTCTGGTCTGTGATGGTCTCACTATGCATCGATAACTGGACCCCACAATACCTGCCTGATTTATTGGGAGAAAAAATCTCCTACAGGAGGTGAAAAAGCTTCAGGGTCAGGTTTCGTCTTCTGCATCTTCCTTAATCGCTTCCAACATTCTCTTCCCCAATATTCTGTCTTCTGAAAATGGTGGATTTCCAGCAGAACGTTCTCTTGTATTCGTTCTTGGCTCCCAATAAGATGTGTCTCCTCTGAGAGTAATTCTAACTGGACCGCCAGGGCTGCAGTCTTA
>PVKS010052224.1:0-10847 GCA_004027875.1 Aplodontia rufa
GAGCAAGAGCTTTGGAGTCTGATCAGGATCCATAGGCCAACTGCACTATTAAATAAACTCTGCTTCATCTACCTGTGGCCAAACCAGGTCATTTTTAGATGCTGCCAGATATATTCTGGCAACTGTGTATGTGACACATGATCAGTGTGAAAGTAATAGCATTTCTGAGTTAATCCAGGCCACATCTCAGACTTACAGTCAGGGATAAGCAGGCAGGAAGAACTGGGTGGATTTGAATCTGCAAGGACATCCACCCAAATATTCAACTCAAAAATGTTCTATTTTCCCTGTTATGTGACCACCCAGGCTCTTTATCTATTTTGGCAGCTTTATATTCACTGCTTTTTGCATTATGTCTGGGTGTGGCTTGTAGAATTCAGCCCTATTTGTACCCAAAAAAACCAAATGCTCCACATTTTTCCTGAATCCAAGATCTGCTCTGTCACAGTATTAGTCCTTTGAAAGAGTGTGCTCAAGAAGGATTTGGAAATATTTTGAAATATAAGCAATAAATTTTACTATGGTAAAGTCATAACGCAATGAAAAAGCTGAGGGGGGAAGTAGGGGATAAAACCTGAAATAAACTTCAGGAAAGTGCTGTAGCTCTGCTTAGTTTTACCAGTGACATTTTCATTTTCATGACTTCATCATTAAGGGACTTCATTTTGGCTCCCATCTAACATTTCTGAACCAATTTTCTAGCTAGCCTTAAATGATTCTTTTCAGCATCTTTTAAATTTATTAGGTTTATAGGATAGTTTATGGAAGTGAATTCCTATCTACTAAATCTTGGCCTCCAGAAAATAAATATAACACACTAAAAGAAAAAATATCACACCAAAGCCTTGGGTTGGATTTTGGGACATTTAAGATAAAAGGAGAGATGCAATTTATTCTAAACCAATAGTAACAACAACCAAAAAGAAATTATTGCTTTTGAAATAAGTTAGATGTTTTACTACTGTTGCTATAAATATGATTGAAACATTAACTTGAGCAATTCTTGTAATCAGAAAAAAAATGATAAAGTGGCTGCTTTTATATTATAATCATGAGAATCAGCAGCTATAGGGAAATGATGAGGCAGCCACAGGAAAAACCACATACAATGGCACAGTCACAAGGCACAAGGGGACAGAATGACAGGCAATGCAGGAGAGGAACACCCACTCGCTGCGACCACGTTCTAATTATGTCTGAGTGGCATTACTCATAAAATGAATTTTAAGGATGAACCCCATGAACAAACTGTTCTCATGAGTGTTAAATGATAAGAATCAAACTTTCAGGATCATCCACGCATGGTCATCATCTTCTAAAACCAAAAAATGGTCTAAGAACCATACTCAACTGTAGGGTTATCAAGCATCCCACAAACACCCCAAAGGAACGCTATGTTCCTTCTTGCAAACCCCAAAGACTAACCCTGTCACTCTTTCTAATCTTCCTAAGTTTTTATTCCATTAACAATCTTCATGCATTTCTCTAAATCAGCCATCTAAGCTCTTCATTTTTCATAATTTCACTATTAATAAAAAAAAGACATGAAATGTACCAATACGAACACTAAAATTTTGCTGCTCCATGCCAAGCACTGGGGATATCAAGATGACTAAATAAAAAGCTGTTTAGTTGAGAGATTAAGTAAGAAGAACGTGTAAAAAGATAAATTGTAACCCAGCTCAGAGGCAGTGTATGGAAAAGGAATAGTATTAGTAACTGTAAAAGCCC
Organism: Aplodontia rufa; assembly: GCA_004027875.1. Taxonomy (NCBI): domain Eukaryota; kingdom Metazoa; phylum Chordata; class Mammalia; order Rodentia; family Aplodontiidae; genus Aplodontia; species Aplodontia rufa. The sequence goes on from PVKS010052224.1 coordinate 1,732, forward strand.
TGTGCAGAGGCTGAGACGTGGGCTGGTTATGAGTCCAAATCTGAGAACCATAATGAAGACAAAGAAATGATAAATGAAGATGACAAGACACCCAAGATGCAGTGTGGGGGAGATGAAAGGGAGGAGGAAGAAATGGTTCCTGAGAGCTAAGAAAGGCATGAATAAACAGAGCAGAGGAGCAGGCAGGGAGGAAGAGCTCCTACAGCAGGGGCTTTCATTCTGGGCAAGAAGAAAGAAATCAAAACAAACTGGTGGTCACCAGCTCAAGTTCTGATATGTGGCCAAGTAGACAACATCTCTGGGTGTGGGAGATGGGAACCAGGGAAACAGGAATCACGATACCAAATTCTGCCATCTCTCCCCACCCCACCACTTCCGTTTAGGAGGGAATAACTGTCACACAATCATGAATAAATACATAATGCCACAGCAAGCCAAGGCTAATGCCATTCCTTGGCCTCCTCGCTTTGGGTTCCCCCTGATCCCATGTTTCCCCCTACTTAACCCTGTGTTAGTTGGGCTTCTCATGGTAGTCAAAGGTTCCCCACTAGGTTTATTCCCCCATACTCCCTCCCTCCAGCAGCCTTGATAGCCCTCCTATCCTCTCCTTGCCTCCCTGCCACCCTCCCTTCAACACCCAGCATCCTTGGCAAGATTCCCCCTGCTCGTGTAAAGAATTCACCTATGATGAGGTTATTATTACCTTAGCCAACTATCAGTATGTTTCCGATTGTATTCTAGCTTCCACATATGACAGAAAACATTAGGCCCTTGAGTCTCTGAGTTTGGGATATTTCACTCAGCATAATTTTTTCCATCTCCATCCACTGGCTGCAAATGCAATGATATTGTTCTAATAGTGGAGTAGTATTCCATTGTATATATGTACCACAGTTTTTTAATCTACTCGTCCAGTGAGGGGCATCTGGGTTGGTTCCATAGTCTAGCTATAGTAAATTGAGCTGCTAAAACCATTGATGAAGCTATATCTCTGTAATATGCCAAATCTAGCTCTTTTGGGAAAATACCCAGGAGTGGGATAGCCGGGTCATAAGGTGGTTCCAGCTCCAGTTCTTTGAGGAGTCTCCACATTGTGTTCCAGAGTGGCTGTACCAGTTTGCCGTCTCACCAATAGTGTGACAGTGTTCTTCTCTTACCACAGGCCCTCCAGCATCTGTCATTGTTCATTTTCTTCATTTTTGCCACTCCGACAGGAGTGAGATGGAATCTCAGTGAAGTTTTGATTTACATTTCTCTAATTGCTAGTAATGTAGAGCATTTTCTCATATATTTATGGGCTATTTGGACTTCCTCCATTGAGAAGTTTCTACTTAGCTTCCTAATCCATTTATTGATTGGATTATATGTGGGTTTGGTGTTCAGTTTTTTGTATATGCTGGATATTAGCCCTCTGTTTGAGGTGTAGCAGGCAAAGAAATTCTCCCATTCTGTAGGTTCTCTCTTGACACTCTTGGTTAATTCTTTAGCTGTACAGAAGCTTTTTAGTTTAATGTATCCCATTAATTTATTCTTGGCTTTAATGCCTGTGCTATGGGAGTCTTGTTAAGGAAGGCGGTACCAACCCCAATGTCATGTAGTATTGATCCTACTTTTTCTTCAAGAAATTGTAAAGTTGCTGGTTTAATTTCCAGATCCTTGAACCATTTTGTTGTCCAGCACCATTTTGTTGAACAGGCCGTCCTAATTCCACACTATCCTTTTTCCCCCTTTATCAAATATCAGATGGTTAAAGACTTGGGGGTTCATCTCAGTATTCTGTTTTGATACTAATACCATGCTGTTCTTGTTACTACAGCTCGACAGTATAATTTCAAGTTAGGAATTGTGACACCTCCTCCTTCCTCTTTCCTGCTTAGTAATGTTTTAGGTATTCTGGGCCTTTTGTTATTCCATATGAATTTGAGAATTGCTTTTTTCTATATATGTGAAGAATGTCATTGATATCTTGATGGGGATTGCATTGAATCTATATAGGGCTTTTGGTAAAATAAACACATTGATTATATTAATTCTGCCTAACCAAGAACATGGAATGTTTTTACATCTACTCATGTTTTCTGCAATCTCTCTCTCTCTCTTTTTTTTAATGTTTGATAGTTTTCGTTGTAGAGGTCCTTTGTTAGACTGATGCCCAAGTATTTTATTCTTTTTAGGAAATTCTGAATGGGACAGATTTCCTGAATTCTTCTTCAATGGTCTTGTTGCTGCAGTACGGGAAAGCTACTGATTTATGAGTGTTGATCTTATAGCCAGTCACTATGCTGAAATCGTTTATAAGCTCTAAAAGTCTTCTGGTCAAGTTTGTTGGGTCTTCTAGGTATAGGATCATGTCATCAGCAAGTAGAGACATCTTGACTTCCTCTTCTCCTATTTGAATTCCTTTGATTTCCTTCTCATGTCTGATAGCTGTGGCTAGGGTTTCAAGGACTATATTGAAAAAGAGTGGTAAAAGTCAACAGCCTTGCCACTGACTCAACCAAAATCTAGAAGATTATCAGAAGTTATTTTGAAAGATTATACTCTGCCAAGTTTGAAAAATTGGAAGAAATGGACAAATATCCAGTCACATACGACATTTCCAAATTAACACTGGAGGACGTTGAAAATTTAAACTAACCAATCTCTGGTAGCACAATCAAATCAGCAATCAAAGGCCTTCTAAAAAAGAAAAGGACCTGATGGATTCACAGCAGAATTCTACCAAACCTTCACAGGAGAATGAACACCCATCCTCTACAAGCTTTTCCATGAAATCAAAAGGGCTGGAACACTCCCATGTTTTATGAAGCAAATATAACTCTGACACCAAAACCCAACAAAGACACATCAAGAAAAGAAAACTATAGACCAATTTCCCTGATGAACATAGATGCAAAATCCTTAATAAATTTCTAGCTATCCAGATCCAAAAATACATTAAAAATATGATGCATTATAATCAAGTGGGCTTCATTCCAGGAAATCATGGCTGGTTCAATAAATGCAAAGCAATAAATGTAATTCACCACTTAAACAGAATTAGAAATAATACTCATATAATCATCTCAATTGATGCAGAAAAGGCCTTTGATAAAATTCAGCACCCACTTATTCTCAAAACTCTGGAGAAAATAGGGCTCAAAGGAAGATACTTTCATTTTGTAAGAACCAGTTATGACAGCCCCATAGCCAAAGTTATGCTTAATGAAGAAAGACTGAAAGCATTTCCACTGAATTCTGCCATCTCTTGATCCAGGAGGAAACCCACAGCAACACTGGTGAGCAAACACCAAACCAAAAAAGAAAAAAAAGAAAGAAAGAAAGAAAAGAAACCAAAGCCCAGAAAAGAAGAATGTCTGTTTCTGAAAGACTTTACAGTTAGATTCCAGTAAGAGAAGATGGAGGGGTGGGATGGGCAGAGTTTACATATGCATGGAATTACTGATGGACAGATATGCACAGGTGGGGAAAGAATTCTTACAGTTCTAACATTTCTCTGTAGCCATTCAGGTACTTCAAAATCTAAGAATAACATAGAAAGGATCACGCTCCTCATCAGAGCTGTGCAAATAATACAGAACAATGCTTCTCAAATTTCATTATATTATGTGAATAAATAGGATCTTGTTAAAAAATGGATACTGAGTTAATTAGATTGGAGAGGAGCCCAAGATTCTATATTTCTAATAAGAAGCTGGATGGCTATGCTGGCACTGGACCACACTTCGAATGGCAAATCTACAGAGGACCCTTTTCTTCCTGCTACCACGTGGAGAGCTGATGACAGGGAAAGAAAGCACCAGTCAGGTCACACATAATCCAAAAGGAGACGGCTAAAAGTATGGCCAAGGTAAAGCTGGATTTAGCCCAACACTGGAACAGAAGGAATGGGAAACTGGCATTTACTGTCCAATTTGAACCAACCCTCATAACCCTGGTGGAAAGTTTTGTATCACCTTGTACTGTAATGTCAGACAGGAACTGTCCCAAAGTCACAGAGTTTACCTGGCAGAAAAAAATTCAAACCAAGGCCTGACTCAAAGCCTATGCACTTTCTTCTTAAACAACTGAAAAGTCAGACCAAGGATTCAGCAGGAATTATAAAGAGAAGCATGAGAAGCTGCAGTCTTCCTTTTCTTCACATGATAATTAGATGTAATGAACAGATCCCCCGCTAAAATCTTAACGTGCAGAGAAAATTTTTATGAGCAAAGAAATATAGCAAAGTCCCCAAAATACACATGGATTTGCTTCCCAAAGGAGCCTTGTTCTTCAAGGCATAAATTAAACTCAAACTTCCCCAGAGATTAAGCAAAGTAGAGGACACAAAAAACCAGAAAAGGCATACAAGAAACTTTTAAAGTGTCAACGCATTAGAGCTTTAATTTTCAAAATGGAACTGTTATTCTAATTTCATTCAGTCAATGAAATATCAAGAAAACTTAAAAAAATACTATTTAACACTAATTCTAATGGGAAAAAATAAGAATCTGGCTTAAAGAGACAATGCATTCTCACAATGAGCTCACCAGCATTACCAGCTGGGGACCAGTTAACCACATTTACCAAATAAGGTAAGTTTTTTCAATGCTTGGAATCTTTCTACAGTGAGCTCACTTCACTTCTCACTGGGTTTCTACAGTAACTGTGGAGGTCATCTCTCCAATTCAGAGTCAGTAAATCACCAGGCTCCCCATGCAAACGTGGGCTGCGTGGTCTCTGGAGAGCACTCAGTTTGGCTCCAGATTATTCCTGACTGTATATAGAAGAGAAAGAAGCAAAAATCAACTCTAAATGCAGAACAGTAAAAAGCTATATTAAACCAAACCTATTAATAAAGTCAATGAAAGCAGTTTACTATTGTGAATATAAATGACAGACCTTTTCTTATTTCTCTCAATACGTTATCCAGTTGCAAACAATGCTTGTTCTCTTAGGCTGAATCTATGCAAACATATTTACAAAGTTTAAATTGTCTGATCCATAAATGAGTCCATTTATCTACACAATTCCAATAAAACTTTTTCCATTTTTAATTAGCTGTTTTTGTATGGTGAAGAAAGAGTGCACACGGACAAATAAAGTTACATCTTTGATGAGATCTATCATGTTTGATTGCTGACAAAAGGGTTGTCCACCATATTTAGTGGTTCTGGTTGAGATATGAAACCTAAATAAAGTTATGCAGTTGTAGAATGAAGTGGTTTTTACTTAACCTTCTCTTAAATACTTAAATACCTCCTGCTACAGAGGTAAAAAGGATTCTTCTTGTTTCTCTTCTAAAATGCTTGGGTGCCAAACCACAAACCTAAACTGAAAATCTATTTTTGCTTGAAAAGTAAAAGATTTTCATGAAAACAAATACACTTGAAATAAAAAACATTGGTGTTCATGTTAAAAATTTGATTATTAGCCACTACTATTCAAAAACCCACTCTGGTCTACCTTACCATGAATTCTACGGTTTTCCAACAAAAAAATTGGTATGGTTTGGATCTGGCTTGAGTATGTCTCCAAAAGTACATGCGCTGAAATTTTTCTCCCTAATGCAGTAATGCTGAGAAGTACTGGAACTTTTAACAGGTGAACATCTTCCTGACCCAAGCACTCCCAGCCATGATGTGCTGCCACAGACCCAAATGCAACGGAGCCAAGTGATCCTAGAGAAACCTCTGAAACCCTGAGCCAAAATAATCCTTTCCTCTTTTTAAGTTGATTTATCTCTGGTATTTGCGATGGCAACAGAAAGATAACATAAAACTATGTAGGGCTGAGACCTATACTGACAAAACAAGAAAAGCATAAAAATTACAGGAGCTACTGAGTCAAAGCAGAGAAAAAGGCCTGAAGGAAACTGGAGGGCCAGTATGGGGCTTTTCTATGATCTCCATAGAAAAGACAGAGAACTCCAAATGTCTGTAATTCACTTGATACTCAGTGCGGGCTTAGAGCAAAGGCCTTTGTGATCTGATACAGGCCTGAGAGTGCCCACCTGCTCCTCCTGATAGGATCTTCGAGTTACCTTGCTTGGCTGGGAGGAAATGGAGAAATAGCTGGATCCCCTGAAGGGAAACAACTTACCATCACCATTTTAATGTAATCATTTATGAATTATTGGCTGGTGTCTGGTTCCTTGATGCCAGCCTTCTACATTGCTCATAAACTGTGTTCTTGAAATGCAGATTCAAGACTCCACTGGCATGAATAGAGCAGCAGGGTAGGCACATGTGCCCGTCTGGGCGCGATCCCTGCCCTGCTATGTACCAGTTCCTGAGTGCTAAGCAAATACCTTCTCTGTGGCTCAGTTACTCACTGGCAAGAAAAGGATGAAAGCAATAGGCCCCACCTCACAGGGTTATCATAAAGATTAAATAAATAGGTACATGTAGGCTGCCCAGAACACCCTCTGACAAATGCAACCAATACCTATCATATCCTGATCACTAGTAGTAGTATGTGTAATAATAAAAACTCCCTGATGTGCCACAAAACTCTCCATTATTCCACCCCAGCTGGCTACTTCCTGCATCATTTCTCATAAATTCCACCTTTATGTTCCACATGCTTAACACATAATAAGCTCTGGCCCAACATTTATTCATACTGCAGGTCTGATGCCACACTGGTGGGTTATACACATAGATTAATGGGTTATAACTACCATTTGTTTCAATGAAATAGATTAGAATACAATAGAAAATACCAGCATATATTCCATGTAGTAACAGTTATTGGCACATATACTTTCCAAATTGTAATGGAAAATACATTTCTTAATGTGATTCATATTTAAAAAATTAATAAATACAAGCAGCACCTAGAATCCCCCCAGCACATATCAAGCTTCTGAGTTTTATCACAAGTTGTTTGTACCACTGCGTATCTTCCCCTCCCAGTCTTCTTTTCCTGGGATGTTGTTTTCCCTTGCACTGATTGAACAACTTTTACCAGTTTTTAAGTTGCACCTGCTCAATGTCTTTGTCAGTCTCCACTGGCTAGGCAGAAAAAAATTTCCTTCTACTGTATTTGCAAAATACTATGGGCAACCTTCAAGTACTTCAAGCACAGAACTAATGCCACGCCACTATAATTGTTTCTCCAGAGTTTCTTCTGCTCCAGTGAAAGCCATGAGGGTAAGCATCACATTATCTGTGCGTCCCCAAGCTGAGCAGCATTCCTAGCACAAAGCAGATCAGCACTGCTCACTTTAACGTTTCAGTGACTTAAACATGCTAATCAAATCCTAACAACTCAAAACTGAGAAGGGAGCATGAGGTAGGATACGGCAGCTATTAATATATGATCACATCTACATGCCCAAAGATCCATTTATTTTGGAATAATTAAATTAACCAAAATAAAAGTTTCACCAAAAAGTCTTCTAGGCAAGTACGGGCTGAAGAGCCTCTGAGATTACATTTTGTCTCATAAACAGTGTGACAAAAACAGTGAAAAGGTAGATACTTTTTATTGGTCGATACGGACACTTGTTTATGTTTCAATGCTAAAGTAACCTGATGTTCTTTGTTAGCAAGTGCCAACACTGTCAGCTGATGACAGCGCTGATGCAGGGGTGCTCGGTACATTTTGTCGGTGGATCACACAATTAAGATTCTCCACATTTCAGACATAACAAAAGGCTTTGGTTAATTTTATAGAGGAAATACTCTGAGGTTCTCATAATTTAATTTTTAATGCCACATAAGGTGACTAAATATATACCTCACTGATTTATAGTCTTTAGAGGTTTCCAATTACTTCATTGCATATTATCAAGTTTTAATACTGATGTCATATGCATAGAATGCAAGTGAGGGTAAAAGGAGCAGCCCAGTTCTCCTATTAAAATTCAAAGGCTAGCATAATAAACTTATGAGAGTACCAAAGAGCAGATTACAAGTTGAATAAAATTAAACTGTTCCATAAGAAGGATTTGTATAATACTTTAACCCTCTGCCGTTTTTTCCTAGGTCATCCTGCCTTAGCACATAGAGATGCTGACAAGTGTTGTATCAAAAATAAGGATACCTCCTGACTCCTTGTCTCCAGAGCAGGTCATCTGGTTTATTTTCCCAGTAGGAGCAATGGGGTCAATCAGGAGAGGAAGGCATTGTATAGTGTCAAAATTAATGAATTAGGTAACAAAAGGCTTGGACCCAGGTCCCAGAGCACATGTTCACCTCTGGCCAACTGGCATTGCCTCTTGATCTTTCTGTATCTTGGGTTAGTAATCCAAAAAATGATGATACCTTCTGCTTTGTAAGACTGCTGCATGTAGCAGTGCCTCATAAATTGTATAGTGCACATAGTATTATTAAGTAGTATCTATCGGAGGCCTTCTTAGCAAGGAATCCTGTAAACTTCTTTTCAACACTCTATAGTCAACACGGATCTGCTTCTTCCATGAAACAAAATAAGGTAAACTAACCTATAAACATGAAGACCTTACCAACTTTACAGAGGCACTTTGTTATAAGGATAAAAAGTACATGATAGCAATAATTATAATCAGTTACAAAATAAAAGCAATTAACATCTTAGTTTTTATTATGTAGAAGAAATTATGCTAACCAAATTATACAAAATATCTAAATTAATCTATTAGATCAATCCAATGAAGACACTTTTATTATTTTCTCCATTTTTTAGATGGGGAAGCTAAGGCTCCCGATCTAATTATTTAGTTTATCTAGTGCCAAGATTTGATTTCAAATTTGTATGACAATGTATAACATTGCAAATGGTATAAAGCACTATAATCTCACTCTCCAAAGGAGTTTACCAGCTGTTTTTCTCTTTAAGAATTAAAAAAACCCAACCCTGATAACCCTCACTTGATGAGTGGATTCAAAAACTTTGGTAAATATATACAAAGGAATACTACTCAGCCATTAGAGAAGACGATATTATGGCTTTTGATATCAAATGAATGGAGATGGAAAGAATTATGCTAAGTGAAGTATCCCAATCTCAGAGACTCAAGGGCTGAATGGTTTCTCATCTGTGGAAGCTAGAATACATCAGGAAGCAGTAGGTTAGATGGCTAAGCTAATAATAACTTCAAATTGTATGATTCTCAACGCAACAGGGAGATGACTCCCTAGGATACTTGGAGG
>PVKS010052225.1:0-10846 GCA_004027875.1 Aplodontia rufa
AACATACACACACAAGAACACACATACAAACATACACACATGCACAAGAACACACACAAAAACATACACACATGCACAAGAACACACACACAAACATACACGAACAAGAACAAACACATACACAATATACACACAAACACATGCACAAGAACACACACAGAAACATACACACACAAGAACACACACACAAACATACACACACACAAGAACACACACAAACATACACACACAAGAACACACACACAAACATATACACATGCACAAGAATACACACATAAAAACACACACACAAACATATACACACGCACAAGAACACACACACAAACATACACACACACAAGAACACACACAAAAACATACACACACACACAAGAACACACACACAAACATACACACACAAGAACACACATACAAACATACACACACACAAGAACAAACACATACACAAGAATATACACACAAACACACATGCACAAAAACACACAAACAAACACACACACAAAAAATACGCACATGCACAAGAACACACACACACAAGTACACACACCGGAACACACAGAAACACAGATACTCCAAACACAGAGACTGACACATGCACAAATACATACACATACAAACACAAACACACACACATACACACACAAATACCCATGCATGCGCACACACATATTCATTACAGAGAATTTGGAAATACAGTAAAATTAAAGGATAGTAAAATTATTGCATCATACCTTCAAAGCAATAGCTATGTTTTTATGTATGCTGATATTTTGTCTGTGAAGACACAAATGTTAATTGTGTAAATTTAGAAGAAAAACTTATTTAAAAGCTGACGACTGCTCTATACCCTTCCTGATATGTAAATATAGCTGTAAAGACAGAGTTTTGCTAAAGAAAACACTCCACATCACTTAAGCGACAGAATGTGGCTATCTTCCCATGCTCCAGACATTGTGCTGAAGTCTAACTTTTAACATTTAGACAGAATTTCCTAGTCTGAAATAGTAAATGCAACTGTCCCAGCCTCGGTGCTTAATTATTTTCGTTCAGTTGCTGAGCGTGCCAATTTTCCTGCACACTCACCAAAGCCGAGTGCCAGGGTGTGTTCATGTCTCCTCTAACTTGGTGGGGAGGGGCGTGCTTCCATGTGGATTTGCCCTGGCTTGCAGCACCGGGGATCCTGACCTGTGTCCACGGGCATGGCTTGTTCAGTTCTTTTGTGAATGGGAGTGTGGGTCTTTTATCCCTATTTCCTTTCATTTCCATCATCTTGATGTAACTTTGATGTTACAAATATTTTTTTTCTTTCAAAAGAATTATAAAGGCTATTCAAGTAGGTTGTTTTTAATTTTTAGATGTGTTTGCATTGAAGGGCTTTTCGTGAAATCAAATCCATTGTTTTCATTTAGCTTCCTTTTATAATTACTCTTAGCAATTCTCTGCTTGTTAATTATTTGGATTCTTACTAGCATTTTGTTACCTTTATGGTTTGGGTTTTTCTTTTTTATTGAACAGAGCACATCTGTAATGCAAACCGGTGACGCCACTTGCTGAGAACAAGGGGGCATCCCTAGTTTGGGGACTGCGCAGCACCATTACGTGGGACACGTGCCCTCGTTTGAAATGCCGCCATCATCACCCGGCAGATGAGACTGCATGCCTGGGTCAAGCCCAGAGCTCTCCCTGCATTCCATTGCAAGGTGCAAGCGCTGAAACACTTCTCAGTCAGGGTGCTTCCTTTGTTTCTTTTTAAAAAATACTTTTGCTAACATAATGTAAACACTTTAAGAACTTTGCACTCATTTTATCACAGTGGTGACACAGTGGCTATTGTGACTGAGCTGCCCCACATGAATCCGTTAGCTGCTCTCATGACCTTGAGCATGATTCGCAGAGCTCAAAGTTCCTCGTGATGGCCATTGGCATTTTCTCTGATATCATTTAGAGAAATACAGAAAATGACTTTGACCATTGTACAACAGGTAGCTCAAACACCAGCCAGAAGGGCCCAGTGAACTCTGTGCTTGCCGACTGCACCCAGGTGACACCCCTGCCCCAGCCCGCTCCTTGTGTGTGTCCGACTATCAGGCCAACAAGCCGTTTGTTTTTCTTGCCTTGCTGGGGATTAGACTCAGGGTGCTCAGCCATGAGCGCCATCTCCAGCCCTTTCCATTTTTATTTGGAAGCAGGACTCTGCTAAATTGCCCGGGCTGGCCACGACTACATTCCTCCTGTGTTGCTGGGAATACAGGCATGCGTCACCATGCCTGGAAAGTAGTGGTTCTTGTGAGACGCTCAGCTGCAGGCTTCACATTTAGGGGGACAGGGTGACATCATGTCAGAGACTCGCAGCATTTCTAGTGGTGGGAGACGGGTCAGGGGCTGTGAGCTGAGATCTGAAGCTTTGCATCAGGGTCCGTCTACCTTGTCCTGAAGGTTACCGAGCAGTTCTCCAGGAACTCTGCTGCCATGTGTCCTTTGCAAGGGCACAGCCTACAAGAACACGGGTAGCGAGAAGCTGCTTCCAGTAAGTCCCTCTGACAACAAAGCCCAGGCAAGGCCGCTCCAGTCGGGAGTCTCCCACACTGTTCTCCAGCTCCTCTGCTTCCTTTTCCAAAGCGACAAACGCACTTGTGGTTAGACTCTGCAGTCACTCGTTCCTGAGCACCTGCGGCCCTGTGCATGGTGGAGGGCACCCCGCTCCCAGCCACTGACGCTGTGCCCTGGACATGCCCACCCGTGTCCACCCACCAGGTACCCGCTGGACATGGGTGTTACACCACATTTACACTGCGCATGGGGCCGTGACTATGGTGGTAGCTTTGACCCAGGGCATGGAGCACCCTCAGCGTGCTCTGCGCCAGTGAGACACAAGCAAAGATATGGAAGTGAAAGGCACTGTTGTCCCTGTGGTCACTCACAGCACACTTAGTCAAGGACCATTTTCACTGGTTTTCACCATGAGGTCAATACCCTGATATCAAAGTCAAAAGTAACAGGAGAACAACAGACCAAAATCTTTACAAATGCAGATAGACAGATATGTAATTTTTTTTTTTTTGGTTCCAGTGATTGAACCCAAAGGCTTTCAACCACTGAGCCACATCCCAGCCCATTAACTAATTAATTAATTAATTTCTGAGACAGGATCTGCCTAATTTGCTTCAGTAAGTTGCTGAAGCTGGCTTTGAACTTGATCCTCCTGCCTCTGCTTCCTGCTAGGATTACCAGCACCACCATACTCAACTAGATGCATAAATTCCTAAAACAGGTATTCCAGGTCCAGTGGCACATTAAAAGGTCTGTACACGGGGACCAAGTAGCATTTATCTGAGGAATGTAAATATAGTGCAATTAAAGAAAATCAGTTGACGAAATCCAGTGCGGGTGAAGAGGTTCGTATATGCAAGTTCGCCATAAGATCAACAGTAGACTTCTCTTAAGAAACAATGGTGTCCAGAGGCAGTAGGAAGAAACATTCAAGTGGCTAAGAACAAACGTGGCTCATCAAGTGCTCGACATCCATCGAAACCGTCTTTCAAAAATAGATACTCCGAAATTCCCAGTGAACAAAACCAGAAAACATCACCGGCATGCTCTCTGTACCAAAATTGCTGAAGACAGCCTTTCAGGCATAAATGAAAGGACACTAGACAGTAACTCAGACGCACACAAAGAAATACAGAGCACCACTAAAGGTGAGGAAAGATAAGTGCATTTTCATGCGCTACCTTTTCTTCTCCTGTCAGATTAAAAGACAACTGAATGAAGCAAGCGCCACAGAACTGTGTTGATACGCTATTAAAGATATAATTTGTATGATGCTAGAGCAAGAGAGAAGCGTGGAAAGGGGGCTCTATTAAAGCAAAGTTGCATATGCTATTGAAATCAAGTTGGTATTAATCTGAACTACGTTGTTTTAAATTAAAAGATTAATTGCAATCCCCAGAAAAGCCCCATGAAAGTAACGCAAAATGTGTAGTAAAAGAAGCAACAAGAGAACGAAGATAGTGCACTGGAAGGTACACAACGAACACAGCAGGAGCAGCAGCAGCCAGAGTGGACACAGGAAGCAGACACAGGTCCCACCCTAGCAGCCCTGGACAAAGCCTCAGTCAAGATTGCCAAGAGGATCTAAGAACACGTGCTTCTCTGGATTCTAGTCCAACATGTAGGAAGCTAGAAGCACAGCTCGTCCTACACTAGTCCGTCCAACAACAACAAAACCTGAACACACAGAAAAATTAGCAACTGACCAGCAGCCAGAAGCCGAGAATCACAACGGCCACATCTGCAGAGGGAAACCGGGTGCTAACTGGTAGCATTGCTGAGGTCCAGGAAGGACAAGATGGAGACCAGAGGGACAGTCCAGGCTCCTGTGGGCGCCACCTGAACACCCATGCATGTCTCAAACACCGTAAGAGAAACCCCCTCCTGCTTCCAGTAGGGAGAGAAAGGAGAGCTGTGTTTGGTGATATGGAGCCTTTGGGCAGTAAAGGTACTGCCAAGGTCTGCTGAGGGTGCTTCAGAGCCCGACTGGCCGAGGGGAGATGCACCCGGCTGCAAACCAGCGCTAGCCCTGAGCAGGACGGGATGGAAGGGTACAGCACCAGCCCGTTCGTTTCCTGCTGGACCCAGACGAAGAACCGGCTCCAGCTCTTCACTGCTGTCACCAGGAGGCCTGACAAGGGCAGCTCTAGAGCAGGAAAGCTAATTTGGTGCTCACAGTTTCAGAAGCCTCAATCCCTAAACGGCTGCGCCATTGCTTGGGCTGGAGGTGAGGCAGAACATTACTGCAGAGGAACAGCTCAGGACAGCACACCAGGAAGCACAGAGAGTCCCGCTCAGCAAGGCACACCCAAGTGACCCCCTCCTCCAGCAGCAACCCACCTGCCTGCAGTCACCTCCCGGTTAACTCCTGTCAGGGTCAATGAACTGATTGGGCCAAGGCTCTCGTAATCCGATCATTTCACCTCTAAATTTCCTTGCATTGTCTCACACATGAGCTTCTGGGGGGCACCTCAGGTCTAAACCACAACACTCCATGTTTCCCACAAAAGGAGAGAGTGACCAGGTAGCCTGCCTGGCATTCACGGTCCAAAAGTCTGCGGGCAGGACAACTCTGGGTACAGAATGAATCCCCCCTACACCCAACCACCACATCTCTACATCACATCCAAGCACCAAGAAAAGGTTAAAAACAGGAAAGGCAAACAAAAACAAAGTAAAAAATAAAAGCAGTTTAAAGAGACAGAGCAAGGACCAGGATAAGACCCAGATACTTACTTCCAGGGTGTTGGAATTATCAGATCAGGAATGTGAGCAACTCTGATTAAGATGCTCAGGGACCCAACAGATAAAGTACACAGCATGCAAGGTTTTCCTTGGATGATAGAAGGACAGAGAAAAGCGTCCTAAGAGAAAGCTAGGGAGAAATGCTAGAGATGAACAACACTATGAAAGAACCACGGGATGATTGTGCTTGTGCTGTGGGAAGACTGAATCCAGATGTCATGGTCTGGATGTGAGGTGTCCCCAAATGCTCATGTGTGAGACGGTGAGGAAGACTTAGGAGTGAAAGTGCACACCGTCGCAACCATGTTGATTACCCCTTTAAACGTCAGCATGCACACTGTTGCAACCATGTTGATTACCCCTTTAAACGTCAGTGTGCACACTTTTACAGCTACATCAACAATCCCTTTACACATTGTCCACTGATACAACTACATCAACAATCCCTTTAAACATCAGTGTGCACACTATTACAACTACATCAACAATCCTTGCACAGTTATAACTACATCAACAATCCCTTTAAACATTGTGCATACTGTCACAGCTACATCAACAATCCCTTTAAACATTGTGCACATCGTTACAACCATATCAGTAACACTTTAATGGTCAATGGTGCAAATGCACCACCTATAAAACAAAGGTAGTCAGAATGAAACAAGAAGCCAATCCCAGCTTTATGTTGTCTGTATAAAAAGCTTTTGAACATAAAGGCACATGAAGATGAAGAAACTCATGGATGGAGAAGACTTCATGTTAACAGAACTGAAAGACACCAGGAGTAGCTATGCTGTTATCAGACAGGAAGAGCTACTACACAGACAGGAGGAGCTACTACCCAGACAGGACAAGTTACTATCCAGACAGGAAGAGCTACTACCCAGACAGGAAGAGCCACTATACAGACAGGAAGAGCTACTACCCAGACAGGAAGAGCTACTACGCAGACAGGACGAGTTACTATCCAGACAGGAAGAACTACTACCCAGACAAAAAGAGCTACTATAGACAAGAGGAGTTACTATCCAGACAGGAAGAGCCACTACCCAGACAGGAGGAGCTATTACCCAGACAGGAGGAGGTACTACACAGGCAGGAGGATCCACTACTTGGTCAGGAAGAGCTACTACCCAGACAGGAAGAGCTACTACGCAGACAGGACAAGTTACTATCCAGACAGGAAGAACTACTACCCAGACAGGAAGAGCCACTATACAGACAGGAGGAGCTACTACCCAGACAGGAGGAGCTACTACCCAGACAGGAGGAGGTACTAACCAGACAGAAAAAGTTAGTACCCAGACAGGAAGAGATACTAGGAAACTAGAGGACAAATACATGATCACAAAAGGGAACTTCTCCAGGAATAGTTAACAGTCCTTAATGTGCACACATGAAGCAGCATAGCATTGAAATAGAGGAGACAAAAACTGAGAGAAGAGCAAGAAGAAACAGATTAGTATTTTTGGAGAATTGAACAATGCTTTATTCAGAAAGACAATCTAGCAGGCCACAGCTCAGTAAGGATGCAGTTGAACTTGAGAGTCATCAACCTACTGGATGTAACACATGTGATAGACTCTACCAGCAGACAGCACCCCAGTGCTCAATCTCCTCTGGCTGGCATGGGACATTGACAAATGGACCACATTCTGGGCCATAAAATGTACCCTCACAAATTTAGAAGAATAGAAAGCACATCATACCTGCTCTCACACCACCGTGCAGCTAAGCCAAACATCAGTTCTAAAACTGTAGCTGGAAGGGCTGGAGCAGTGGCCCAGTGGTTGGAGCATTTGCTCCTCATGCTCAAGGACCCAGGTTCAAATCCCAGCACCACATACACAACAGCGTCAGAGATGCAATGGCCAGATGAAAAAGTTAATGAAATTCTTCTCTCTCTCTCTCATCCTCTCTCTCTCTTTCTTTAAAAAATGTATATATATAGCTGAAAAGTCAGAAAATGCTTGGAGATTAAACAACAGCTTCTAAATAACATATGGGTTAAAGAGAAAATCTCATGAAAAATTTTTAAAAATGTTTAGATCAATTGAAATTGAAAACAAAAGTTTAAAAATTTTGTATGATGTAATAATACAACATGTGAAGGCAAATTTACATCATTGAATTCATGTTTTAGAAAACAAGAAGAGTCAAATAATCACCTAAATTTCCACCAAAGTAATCCAGAAAAATCAGAAGAATAAAAATTAAGGGAGAAGTCAATGACACTAAAAGGTTTTTTTTAAAAAAATCAGTAGAATAAACTCAATGAAAAAAAAAGCTTAATTTTTGAAAAGTTAATAAAATTAATAAATCTCTATCCAGGCCAAGTGAGAGAAAAAGAGAGGAATCATAGCTTATTGATGTAGGAAATGAGAGACGGCCCATCAACCGCAGGCCCCAGAGCATCAAAGGGTGACGAGGAAACTGGAGGAAGAACCCCACGCCCACAGATTCCATCACTCAGGTAAACGGACTGACTCCTGGGAAGATGCAGTCTGTGAAAGTTGACATGCCAATAGTGTGAACAGGCTTATGCCTGTAACAGAGATTCAATCAATTATTAATAATCCTCAAAAATACAAAGTACCGGGCTGGAGCAGTGGCTCAGCGGTTACGGCGCTTGCCTGGCATGCGCAGGTACACGAGTTCAAACCCCAGCACCACGCACACAAGTTGTTGGAGCAACAAAAGTCACATGAAAAACTAAATTAAATTGAGTCTCTCTTTCTCTCTCTTGATGTCCTTCTCTCTTAAAAAAAAAAATACAAAGTACCAGACCAGATGGGTTCACTGATTAATTCTACCAAATATTTAAGAAAACATTTTAAGATTCTTTGCTCCCTGTTGTGAAATATTGCAGCAGAATTAGCCCTTCCCATGAGGCCAGCATCACCTCACGACCTAAACCAGAAAGGCACACTGAGAAAGGAACACTAACACTCAACTGCAATGCAAAATCATTTTTAAAACAGCAAATACATCTGACAGTGTGGAATGAACCGTGCTTCTTGGCCAGGAGGGACTTAGCCCAATTATGCAGTTTGTCTGATATTTGTCAATCAATGGATGTGACCCACGTCAAGTGACTAAAGAAGAACAGTCACACTATCATGTTAATAGGTGCAGAAAAATCACCTGACAGTGCCTCTCACCTCTTCACAATAAAATGCTCAGTAAACCACACAGAAATCCCTCAACTTAAGGCTGAACATCTGCCAATACCCCTACTGTACCTAATGGTGAAAACCTCTAGCTCTCCCATTAAGATTAGGAATGGTAGCAATGTCCCCTGTCACCAGTATGTTTTGACTTCACGCTGGAAGTCCTAGCTAATGTGATAAGATAAGAAATGAGGGTGAGTACGGATTGGGAAGGAAGAAACAAACTGTCTCTGCCCACAGATGGCATGGTCATCCACGCCAAAAGAGCAGAACAAGAGACCGAAACTGCTCTGGAAGTCCTGAGCCACTGAAGACTCAAGGTTAAAAGGCAGAAGTTAATCATCACCCTAGCAGCTGTGTTGGCTCATGCTTATGAATCCCAGACGCCTGGGAGGCTGAGGTGGGGATTCCAAGTTCAAGGCCAGCCTGGGCAACTTAGTGAGACCCCTTTCTACAAACCAGCAAGACTGAGTGACATTAAACACTTAAGAAAAATACAATGTCATTAACTTTAGGACAGTAAATATTGTGATACTTGAGTATAAAGCTGAAAAAGCACAGGGTGTATGGGAAAAAGGTGCACAACTGAAGAAATAAGCGAAAGAAGCTGGGGCAGAGACCAGTAGGGAAGCGCACAGCAGAGAATGGGCTGTGTGTTCAACAAGCAGTGCTGGACAAACCCATCATCCATGTGCCAAAAGATGAAAAAATCCACACACGAACCTTACGCTTCTCAAAAAACAGCACAAAGCGATTCACAAACGTAAATGCTAAATGCAAAACTACACATCTTCCCAAAGGTAAGAGAGGAAAAAGTGATGGCCTTGGGTTTGGCGATGGCATTCATCTGCAATGCTGAAGATGTGACCCATTATGGAAAGAATTAGTAACCTAGATTTCCCTAAGAAGGCAACGCCAGGGAATTGAAAAGGGAATCCCCACTGGGAGAGCTTGGAGACCGGAAAGAATCAGAGGTTTTTGGAGGTGGGGGCAAGGGAGGGATCAGCGAAGCACAGAGGAGTCCAGGGCAGGGAAACAGTTCTATGACATATGATTGTGGACACATGGCATTGCACAAGCTCCACACCCAGAGTGCACAGTGTCACGAGACAACCCAAGTGCGCGCCGGGCCCCAGGGACAGTGCTGTGCCACAGGCTCATGAGAAGCTCCTCTCCTCTCTCCTCCGCGCTGATGAAGGAGGGCAGCTGAGTGTGCCGAGACCGGCAGGAAATCTCTGTAGCTGCCTCTCAATTGCTCTACGAGCCTGAAACTGCTCAGAAAGGTAAAACCCTCTCTCCAGGAGGTGAGGTTTTGCTTAAAGATACAAATAGGTTGATAACATAAGGATGCATAAAGATACTAAGTAAATATAACCCAAAAGGGAACTGCAGAGACTATGTGAGTGTAAAATAAAGTGTTTACTTTTAAGAGAGAGGGACAGTGAGAGAGAGAGAGAATCAATTTTTAGTTTTTCGTGTGATTTGTTGCTCCGACACTCTGTTGTGTACGTGGCACTTGGGTTTGAGCCCGCGTCCTTGTGCATGCCAGCCCCATGAAGCGCCTTTGAGGCAAAAATGTTATGTGGGACAAAGGATGACTTAGATGATGATAACAAGGTGCTCTTCAAGGAGACATGCTCGTTGCACGCACAGCAGTACAGAGTGGAGTGCACGGAGCCAACAGAAGCAAGGGGAGGGGTTGAAAGTCCTGCCACAGCATCACGGACCTCGCCCGCCACTGTGAGCCCTGAATGGCCGTCCAGGCCAGACCCACCAGACCACTTGACAGGCCTGCCAAACAGCTGCACAGAGACACCTGGGCAGGGGCTGTTCCGCAGCAGACGGCGGATTCCCCGAAGCTCGCCTGAGACTTTCTCAGGATGGACGACGCGCAAGGCAGTAGTAGCACCAGCGTCAACAAACTTAGAAGGCCTGAAGTTACAAGAGTGTCCCACAACTCGAATGCAGAATAACTAAATGCCAACTGGAAGGGAATTGGAGGAAGCCACAATAGGAGATCACTGAATGCCCAATATACCAATGAACAAATCACAAGGAAAATTATCGTGAATCCTTTACAATGAATAGAAATGAAACCGAACATGCTTACAATACAGGAGTCGGAAAAGCACTGCTTAGAGGGAACTCAAATATGCAAACGCCTAAATTGAGCACGGAATAAAGACAAATCAGAAATCCAAACCTCTACCATAAGAAGCCATAAATGAGGGCTGGAGCAGTGGCTCAGCGGTTACAGCGCCTGGCATGTGCGAGTACACAGGTTCAAACCCCAGCACCATGTACACCAGTGAAGTCTCGGAGCAATGAAAGCCACGTGAAAAACTAAGTAAAATTGATTCTTTCTTTCTCTCTCTCTCTCT
>PVKS010052226.1:0-10846 GCA_004027875.1 Aplodontia rufa
GGGTTATTGGTGGGGGGCACTCCTGGGGGTAATTCTAATATCGGGAATATATGAGCGTTTTATATTACTTTGTTAAACACTTGTATGGTTGTTCTACAATAAATCTCTCAATAAAAAAAATAATGGTGTGACATTTCTATGTCAGATTATATGAGGATGCGTTCCTAAATGCATGGCTATTCAAATGGCTAGAGTTGTCAGATGTTGGCATTTATTAGCATCATATTTATTTGTATTTTCTCAAGATGTTAAGGTACAACTGTGTTTTTCTCAATGGTATCTAAAACCCAGAGTACTTAAATGGAACCATTGTGAAGATGTGTCCTAATCGTGTAAACCATTGGTGTTGCCGTCACTTCAGTTTATATACTCTTGTGTACAACATCTGTCTTTGCTGCTTGACCTCATTGGATTCATCAGTCAGTTTCAACTACCCCTAAAAAATAGCTCCTTAAAAGTATTGTTTTCCTTCAGTGGCATATATCTATCTAATCAAGGCACCTCATTCTGACAAATCTGCCTTAGGAAAATTTACTATATTTTAAATTATTTTGAAAGAAATGCAACATCTTATTCTTTGGCTTTCTTAATTGATGTTTTATGGAGGCAGTGTAACATATAACTCATTGAGAATAGAGGAATCTCCTCTACTACTTTCATTGCTTGAAGAAAATTTCAAAATGAGGCTTTAATTGAAGAAAAAAAGGATACCTTGTTTCAAAATGTAAAAAAAAATTATAAAGCTATGGATTTAGCTCAGTGATAAAGCACCTGGGTTCAATTCACAGTAACACACAGACAAAATTTTAAAATACACACAGAAACACACCATTTTGGCCTAAGAATTGTTTTGATCTGAAGACAATTAGCTCTCTACCCTCCCCATTCTGTCTAAAAGCAGGGCACACATTTGCCTTTTCTAAGGTGTCTCTCTCCTGTCCCAGGAAGCCTCTTAGCACCTGAGACTTATCACCCTTACTTGCCATACATTTCATTCCCTCCCCTTCCAATAGTTAGAAATACCAAGGTGCCACAAGAAATCAAACAGGTGATCAGAAGTGGGTCCACAATGCAGATTTTTTTACTTCTGCCAGAGGAGCGTGGCACCAAACCTGGCTAGCAAGGACACTTGGGATGGCAGTCTGCCTGTTTGTATCCCTAAGGGGTGCTCCTCCATCTTGTCCTGATAGGAGGAGCTCAGGATCATAAGCTACGCAAATAACTAATTTTAAAAGTGGGGCGTGAAATGGATGAGCAAGAGTTTAAAATGGCTACATCCGAGTTAAGGCTAAATACTGATGCAGGATTTGGGCATGAGGCTGATTCTCGGCTCCCGCTGGCGAATGGAGTTTGGGCTGGCTGCAGGTTTCTTTGGCCGAAATAGTGTTAGCAGATGCTACTGTTGAGCAGTGCTTGCAGCTCTTGGTGTCAAAGCACACCCTGATAATTGGGCGTCAATCTTTTGGGTTCTTGGGAATTGGAAGAATTAAATCCAGGGACAAACACAGAAGGGAAGAGTAAAAGGAGTAGGATTAATTTAAGAAAGGAGAGCAGAGTCTCCGCATTGTGGAGGGGAACCTGGAAGCCAGATACCATCTTATGTGTGCTAGGCTGGGGTTTATATTGGTTTTGGGTGAGAGCTTTGATTAAGATTCATGTAAAGCAAACATTGAGCAAAGTACCAACATCATTGGTAAAACTCTATGTAAAACAGGCATTGAAACAAGCACCCAAATCACTGGTTAATATCTATGTAAAACATTTAGCAAATCTTTCCTAGTTCCCATCTGTGTTCACCCCCACTTTTTGTTTTCCCACCTCTGGGACAAAGGAGTAGCTCCCACAGAGTGGTCTTTTGCATGTGAAGGCTCTGAGCCTTGGTGGGGGGGGGTGTTAGTCTCTCTACCAGTTAGCTTCCTGGTGTGGTTGAATGGGACCTATTGTCCTAAGCACCTGGCCATTTTACTATGTATCCTAATCTCAATCAGTACTATATTCTGAAAATGGACCACCAAATTTTCCACTTCTCACACCGTAATACTATCCTCCCAGGATGCCCCAAACACTTTTGTCTTGACCACCTTCTTGGGTCGCATTTCTTTGTGAACTCTCATTTATTAGTATATATGTAGTTATATTTTTTATTCTCTTGGACATCTGTCTTTGGTCAGTTTAATTCACAGAACCTCCAGCCACTTGGGGACTCCCCCACTAGAGATCTGAATCACTTCCTTCTCTTACAGCCTTCAGAAAGAACCATCCTTCCAGTGCCTTAATCCAGATTTCCAACCTTCAGAACCATGAGACAGTAAATTTCTGCAGTTTATTCCACTTGGTTCCTAGTACTTAGTTTCAACAGCCCAAGAAAACCAAGGCAGTCATAAACTGGATTAGAGGAGTGATTAGATTCATTTTTGGCAAGAATGCAACATAGGTTATGTCACATCCTTCATTTTGCATCACCTCAGGAGGCGCATAACCCCTGGCTGTCTCACTGTAAGTGATGTAAAGTATTATTATCACTGGGTTAAGATCATGACAACCAAGCTAAGTTTTCCCTTTGCAATTAAAAAGTAACTTGAAGGGGATGGAGCGGCAGTTATGGTGCTTGCCTGGCATGCCAGAGGATGCGGGTTTGAACCTCCAAACAACGAAGTGTCAGAGCAACAAAAGCCACATGAAAACTAAATAAAATTGATTCTCTCTCTCTCTCACTGTCCCTCTCTTAAAAGAAAAAAAAAAGTAACTTGACGAGTCATACTTTAGCACTACATATTTTGCCTCTTTAATTTCACCCAATTTTTTTATTATTATCATATTTATGGTGCTGGGAATTGAACTCAGAGCCTCATGCATGATAGGCAAGATACCCTCAACTACATCCCCAGTGACCTAATTATTTTTGTAGTCATTGATGAGCCATGCCTGAATTGATTCCTGATGATTATGATGATATTGTACAAATTCATTTGCAATTGTTTGGTGGCATTCCTCTATAAAAATGGAATGAATTAATACTTCACCCAAAAAGTCAGGATAAATGTTGAAATCTTTGTTTTAGTTACTGATTTTCAGAATGAAGTCTTGCTTTAATACTCATCACCAATTGCTAATGAGTTTTCCTCTTATTTGAGTATCATGATGGACTCAAGGTTTTAATTTTACTCAGTGATTATAAGCAGTTACTCACTATTCTTGATGCTCAATTGTCCCAAATTTGGCCAGTGAGAACCCTTTTGAACTGTCTCCTGTGTCCTTTTGGCACACCTCCATTGACCTTTAGGTGCTATCCTATTTTCCAGAATAAGAGGCCCCAGACTCATCTTGTAATTGGTCTATACCAATGCAGGAATTATCCATGTGTCCTGGATGCACTGTTTCTTTGTACTAGGGAATGATATTTAGAATTTAGAATACAAGATCTGGTTTCAAGGTATGCTTATTGCCAGGAGGATGTCATTGCTTCTAAGTCAGAGCACTGCACCATGCCAGGATAATGAAGGGCCAGCTTCCAGGCATGCTGCCACTATAGTCACACAGATGCTCCTGCTCAGAAGGGCTTGGTGTTTGGTGTTTAATGCTCTGTAATAACTTTTTTTGGTACTAGGGATGGAACCTAAGGGTGCTTAACCACTGAGCCACATCCCCAGTCCTTTTTTTTTTGATACTTTTCTTTTTTAAAGAAATAGAGGGACAGTGAGAAAGAGAGAATCAATTTTATCTAGTTTTTCATGTGACTTTCATTGCTCCAATATTTCACTGTGTATGTAGTGCTGGGGTTTGAATCTGCATCCTCATGGATGCCAGGCAAATGCTGAGCCACCCCTTCAACTCCCACTCCAGTCCTTTTTATATTTTATTTTCAGACAGGGTCTCTCTAAGTTGCTAAGGGCTTCGCTAAGTTGCTGAGGCTGGCTTTGAACTTGCAATTGTTTGGTCTCAGCCTCCCCAGTAGCTAGGATTATAGGCATATGCCACCACACCTGGCTGTTAGGTTGATTCCAGGCTAATGGGGGCAGGACATCAGGCAGCCTGCTGCCAAAAGGAACACCCAACCAGACGCTGGCAGACAAGCCCCAATAGTCTGGCAATCGCCTGATGATTGTTGGAGTCACCAGCCAATCTCTGAAGGACAAAGCCCCCAAACTTTCTCTGCCCACCCCAGAATATAAAGTCTCTGCCCAGGCAGGCCCTGTGCCAGTTCCCCTACCCGCCCTTGCTGTGGCGGTGCAGGTGAATCTGGCCTGAGAGCCAGAACATCCACGCCTGAACATTTGCTGCCAAGACACCTGTTTTTCTGATTTTTCACACCAATGTCTTCTGTATTATTTCTTTTTCTTTTCTTTTTTTAAGAGACAGGGACAGTGAGAAAGAGAGAGAGAGAGAGAGAGAGAGAGAGAGAGAGAGAATCAATTTTATTTGGTTTTTCACGTGGTTTTCCTTGCTCTGACATTTCATTGTGTATGTGATGCTGGGGTTCAAACCCAGGTCCTTGTGCATGCCAGGCAAGCTCCTTAACTGCTGTGCCACCACCCCAGCCCCCTGGTATTATTTCTTAAAGCTGCATGTGAATCTACAACTATCTAAAAAATTAAAATAGGAAATTCATTCATATTGTCTTCTATTATTTATGTATTTGTTTTTAGTATTACGATTTAGATCTCTGATACATCTACTAATCTCTGGAACTGCTATTGTGTGACAACCAGTCTCATTCTCAGCTAACCTCTTCTGCATCTTCTGGGTTGAATCATTTTGACCTTTCTCTCATTCTTACTTGTTACCCCTTAAACATTTTACTTGGTGCTACCAGAAGACAATATACTTTGAAGGAAAAACAAAAATTATTACAGTAACAAATTGAATACATAACATTAATACACATCAGCAACAATGACAATGAGAACTGCTATAGTAATTTATTGCCTGCTAGGACTTCTATGTAATTATGTCACTTTTTCTTTAATATCAGCATCACGTTGATGCTGGTTTTGTGGATGCCGGGTTCGCATCTTCTTAGAGTCGAAGAATGAAACCAAGGGGCACCGAGGGACACTGAGGCAAGCATGGTAGACAGACTATTTTGAGGAAATAATAGAAAGCAAAGCATAGGGAAAAGAGCAGACTCCCCCAGAGTGGGAGAAGGGGACAGAGCTGAAGAGGCAGTTAGCTTTGCCCTTTTTATAGGACGTTCACCCTTCAATTGGCCATCCTCTCCCTTCCCCCAAACCTAGGACCTGGGCGTGGGAAATTCTGGTTGGATCCAGCCTAGGGTTTGCCCCTTAGGCATCAATAGAAAGAATGTGGTGCCTGGCTTAGCAGAGGGGAGTGTCTGCATCTGGACCCACCTTGCCAGACCCTTCTCACTAGCACTGGGGGATGCGAAATTGATCTTAAAGGAAAAGAACCGGTTTTCCCTTGATTGACTTGAACATTCTAACTACTCAGATCGCCTAATTTTTCCCCCCACCTCAACAACAGAGTTGTTTGTTCAAATTTATAAATGTTCCTATTTTTTTTGTACAAGGGATTGAACCCAGGGGCACTTTACTACTAAGCTACATCTCCAGCCCTTTTCTTTATCGTTTACTTTGAGACAGGATCTCATTAATTTGCATAGGGCCTTGCTAAGTTGCTGAGGCTGGTTTTTGAACTTGTGATTATCCTGCCTCAGCTTCCCCAGCTGCTGGGATTACAGGCATGCACAACCACACTGAGCCATAAATGAGGAAATTTTATCTTAGAGAGTTTCAAAAATTAAGTTGAAAAAATCACACCTTGATTCAAATGGTGGAGCAACTATAAGAATGCAGGCATTTGGCATAGGAGCTTATGCACTTTCCTTTGTGGAGAAAGAATTGAATTGAATTCAGGGGCCCTCACTTGGAAAATGGCAGGATATTCAGTTAATCCAGATCTTTTCTTGTTATAGGTCCCAATAATAGACTTTCAGACTACATCCGTATTAATAAGTTTGGGCTACTATAACAAAATACCACAGAGTGAATTAAATGTCAGAAATTATTGGCTTAGGGGTTGGAGTGGTGGTTCAGTGGTTGGAGCTCTTGCCTGGCATACACAAGGACCCAGGTTCGAACCCCACAACCACATACACAACTAAGTGTCTGAGAAACAAAGCCCAGACGAAAAAATAAATATTGGTTCTCTTTAAAAAAATAAAATGGATTCTCTCTCAAAAGAAGTTATTTTTTTTAAAAAAGAGAAATTATTGGCTTAATGACAGAAATTTATTGTCTCACAGTTCTGGAAGGTGAAAGTTCCTAGTAGAGGTCCCAGCAAGGTTGGTTTCTCCTGAGGCTTCTCTCGTTGGCTTACAGATTGTCACCTGCTCACATGGTCTTTTCTCTATCACATACATCTGTGTTGCATCTTTTTGTGACCATATGTCCTCCAACATCAGAAAGATTGGATTAGGTTCCACCCTTGTGACTTTGAATTTTTCACCTCTTCAAAAGACCTGTCTTCAACTGCAATCACATACCCAGGTACCTGGAGTTAGAGCTTTCACATATGAATTTTAGGAAGACAATTCAGCCATGAGACTGAAAAAGAAAAGAAAAGAAAAAAGAAAGTTTATAACCAAGATAAACATCTCCAGAAAGTAATGATTCAAGTATGTGTGATCCTTCTCACACTTCTTATACGAAATGTCTTTCAAACATTTTGTGACCATGATAAAAACTGTAGAACACATACATTTTGTATTGTGGTTGAATACATACATAAATGCTTTTTTTCTTCAGGGCTGAGGACCAAACTCAGGGCCTTGCATGTGCTATGCAAGTGCTATGCCATTGAGCTAATCCCCAACCCCATAAATGCTTTTTTTTTTTTAAACATAAAGACTGACAAGTTTCACCAATTCATTCTGATCTTTTGACATTTTCTCTTCTAGTCTATTCTGTTCTCTTTTAACCAGTTGCCCCTCACTGACTTGATGTTAGGACCTACTCTACCACTATTCCTCATCATTTTCAATGATATGCACAACCCCCCAGTAGGTGTCTGAAATTACATGCATGTTATTGAATCCTATATATGCTGTGCTGTTTCCTATTCTTGCGTACATCTCTATGATAAATTTCAATTTATAAATAATCACAGTAAGAGATTAACAGCAATAACTTTCTATAGATTTTAGCAGTTTCATCAGACATCCCCCCTTTTTTTCCTAAAAGACAGAGAGAAAGAGAGAGAGAGAGAAAGAGAGAGAGGGAGCATGAGAGAGAATGAACTTTATTTAGTTTTTCATCTGGCCTTTGTTTCTCTGACACTTAGTCGTGTATGTGGTGCTGGGATTCAAATCGGGTCCTTATGCATGCCAGGCAAGCGCTCTACTGCTGAGCCACCACTCCAGCCCCTCCCTTTTCCTTTTGAAGTTGAAAACTTTCACCTTTTCACTTAAAGGAAGTACTTTATGGATATTCTTTGTCATATCTGAATCGCCAGCATCACTACTCTTAAACTTTGGGGTCATTATTATATAAAATAAGGGTTGTTTGAACATAAGCACTGTGATCCTATGACAGTGGACAGTCATCTGATAACTGAGACAGCCTCTAGGTGACTAGCAAGTGAGTAGTGGATAGGGTGTGGATGTGAATATGCTGGACAAAGGGGAGAGAACTGTACAGCTTGAGATTTTATCACGCTACTCAAAATGGCAATTTAAAAACTTAAGAATTTTTTATTTCTGGAATTTTCCATTTAATATTTTCAGATCACAGTTAGCCTCAAGTAACTAAAACTGTAGAAAGTGAATCCCCTGAATGAACACAACAGGTAACGGGCCCCATCTGAAAATGGACTAGCAGAGAGAGATTAATGAACATCTTTAAGGCTCTTAAAAATAAGACTATGGGGCTCACCTGTGGGATCAGCTCTTTATTCTCAGAGGCAGGTGGGATAAACACAAATGAGCAGGGTCCCTTCCTCTGTAACAGTAGAAAATTGCCATTTCATGGTGAAAGGGAGTCTACCGTTAGCATCTTCCCTTCCAATTCTTTCTCTCCCACCATGCCTCCTTTCTCATGCAACTTTTAGATATATTTAGCAGAATTATCGAGCAGGAACTTTGTCTTTCCCTACAATCTTCAAGTCTTCCTAAAGTGACATAACATTCTGTAAATTTGGCTATTTTTTCCTTTCAAAGAAGTTTGAAGTTCTAGATGGTAGACATCTGTTTTCGTTAGGTATATATTTTTTTTATGCTGTGACCAAAATACCTGACAGGAACAACTTAGAGGAGGAGAGTTTATTTGGAGGTCATGGTTTCAGAGGTCTCAGTCCATACAGGCCCAACTCCATTTCTCTGGGCCTAAGGTGAGGCAGCATATCGTGGGGGAGGGTCCAGTGGAGGGAGGCTGCTCAGCTCATGATGGGGTCAGAAAGAGAGAGGGAGAGGGGACCAAAGGGAAGACACACCTTTCCAAGGTAAGCTCCCAGTGATCTGTCTCCTCCAACTATGCCCCACCTGCTTATAGTTACCGCTTAGTCATTCCATTCAATGATGGAAGGCCAGGCGTATTGGCACACAGCTGTAATCCCAGTGACTCAGGAGGCTGAGGCAATAGGATCCTAAGTTCAAAGCCAGCCTCAACAATTAGCAAGGCCCTCAGCAACTTATTGAGACCCTGTCTCAAAATAAAAATATGAAAAGGGCTGGGGATGCAGCTCAGCGGTTAACCAACCCTGGGTTCAATCCCCAGTACACAAAATTAAAAACACACAAACAAAAAAACAAAACCTAGGTTGGACTGATTAGGTTACAGTTTTATGATCTAATTTTTTTGCATCTGAAATGGGGGGGCACCTCATATTCAAACCATAACAATGCAGTTCTGTCCTATACTAGCTGTGTGACCTTACACGTGCCACTTGCCTCTCTGAGTCACAGTTGTTTTAACTACAAAGTGAACATAATAAAATATGTCCTGATAGCTTCGTTGGGTTGTGTTGAGGTTCAACAACAAAAATACAGCTTATTTCTGCCCCTTTCCCCTTCTATTTTCACCTCATCAGCTAGAACCTGTTAAAATTAATCATGCCATTCCCTCCTCTAAACACTCCTAGGTTGGACTGACTTTGAGCTTGCGATCCTCCTGCCTCAGCCTCCTGAACTGCTGGGATTACAGGTATGCAGCAGCAGGCCTGGCAAAGCTTATGTTTTCCACTCAGTTAAATGACCATTTACAAGAACACTTATTATGTGGAAAGCATTAATGTTGCAAGACCATCAACATACATTTAGGTGAGTTGTACATTGTGTAGTCCTAGAGGGTACATCCACATAGACTAGGAAGCACAACCTGGACAACCATTAGGTGGAGACCCTGTTATGAGGCAAAATGAGAAGTAAGAATTCTGAATTCTCAGTGGCTCAGGAGGTTGAGGCAGGCAGATCTCAAGTTCAAAGCCAGCCTCAGCAACTTAGTGAGGCTCTAAGTAACTTAGCATGACCCTGCCTCAAAATAAAAAAATAAAAAGGGCTAGGGATATAGCTCAGTGGTAAAGTACCTCTGGGTTCAATCCCCAAGATCCCCCCAAATTAATTGGTTGTAAATATTTAAAATGAAATTTCACATAATAATCTGCATATCAGCATATTACTATACATAAGAAGTATACTCTAGTGCTAGAACTAACCTTTTCTCCAAGAGGCATGGTTCCTATTATAGAGAGTAGTATTTAAAAACCAAGATCTGGGCATTGGATATGCTCATTAGTACCAAGGTATTATTGCTTCTAGACCTTCTCAGCAGACAAGCAAGGAAATATATGTATGAATACTAACTCTTTTATGCACGCACACACACATACACTCATGCCTATTCATACCGATATTCTGCTTCTAATCCAGCACCCCTCAGGCTGCTTATTTATTTTTAAGTTCTTTCTCTGACAGGGAGAAATCTGTTCTATTATCCAATTTCTTTCTTTTCTTTTCTTCTTGGTACTGGAGATACAATTTGGTAGTGCTCTACCCCTAACCTACATCACCAGCCTCTTTAATTTCCTTTTATTTTGAGACAGAGTCTCACTAAGTTGTCCACAAGCTGGACATGAACTTGCAATCATTTTGCCTCAGCCTCCTAAATCAATGGGATACAGGTGTGAGCTACCATGCCCAGTTGTACTATCATTTTTACTTTTCTCTAACTCTAAAATTGTTTGAAACTAAAATTTTAAATGTTAATAAAGTTTTAATAAATGTTTAATAAATGTTTTCCCCCTCACAGCCTACAGTAAAGTCATATCATACATTTGTAAGATACTAGAATTCAGTTGTCACAGGTTCCATTTCATCCTCGGATGCTCTGATATATTTGTTGATTTATTAACATTTTCAGACAATAAAGTCCACTCTTAATGCTGTAAAGTTCTATGAGCATTTACTAATATAGAACCATGTATCTACCTTTCTGGTACCATGTGGAATATTCCCATCACACAAAAATTTTCATGTGCAGTAGCTTAATGCTAAAGTGTTTGCCTGGCATTTGTGAGGCCATCGGTTTGATTCCCAGCCCTGCAAAACACAAAATTCCCTGTGTAATCCATTTGTACTCACCACTCCTTTATCCCATCCTTTGACAACTACTAATCACTAATCCATTTTCCACTCTATAGTTCTACATTTTACAAAATGTCATATAAACAAAATCTTGAGGGGCTGGAGCGGTGGCTCAGCGGTTTCGGCGCTTGCCTGGCAAGCACGAGGACCCGGGTTCAAACCCCAGCACCACGTACACAACTGAGTGTTGGAGCAACTAAGGCCATGTGAAAAACTAAATAAAGTTGTTTCTCTCTTTCTCTGTCTCTCTCA
>PVKS010052227.1:0-10845 GCA_004027875.1 Aplodontia rufa
AAATGATACATTCTCATTTAATAGATTATTACAGGGCTATGAAAAATATTTATGGGAAGTTTAAAAATAGAATGGGGGGACTGTACCTATAGTATTCTCCATCACATTAAAGATAATAGATGGAACCAGACCAATCAAATAATATGGGTGCTTCTATATATGTTAAAATTAGCAAAGGTGGGGTTTTTGTTTTACCTTTGTCTCCTTATGCCCCTCAATCTTTTTCTTGACAGAACATATTAGCTCCATAATCAGATACAAATTACAGCAAGCATACAACATCTTTATAAAGCTGTCCATTTAATATTAAATTATGGCTTTAAGTAGCAAGCTTTGGTATTTTGAAAATTAATTTATACAGAACATTATCCCTCAAGACACCAAATTAATGAAATATTACTGTATTTGACAATGCCCTTTTCCAATTTAACTTACACCACTGGCCTGCTTTCAAAATGGTGTTCTTTGTCTAACAGACTCTAACCTCTAAAGTGTTTCTGGAAATTGATTCTTAAATTCATTCTAACCAATAATATATGACAGAGAAAATTCTTTCTTAGTTTGTATTCCTTTTACCTGACACATTACCTAATACATAACACCCAGTACATAATAGGCATTACATATACAATGGTTGGATTTAATATAAAGTACAAAATAAAAAAGATAAAGTAATAAGCCTGCAGAAAAGCAGGATACGCTGGAATTAATCTCTAAGGATGGTTCCCTATGTGGAAACTTGTTAGAAATGCCTACTCTAGGGCCCCACTCCAAACTTAAAATCTGGGGATAGTAGGCACAGCAATCAGTTTTAATAAGCACTCCAGTTTAGGAACCACTGCTCTTAACCAGGAGCCAACAAACCGTGGTCACAGACCAAATTCAGCCCTGTTTTTATTCAGTCCACAAGCTAAGAATGGATTTCACACAGGAACATTTGCCACCAATTTTATAGGAATTAAAGCCCAATTAAGCAAAATACCCACTCACACCAAATTGTTATTCTCATTAGACCTGAATTGTATATGACTGTACTTGTTTATCACTATATTTTTAATTTCACTAATACAAAATTTACCCAATGTCCTCAACTTTGCCACTTAGCCCAGAGTACAACATCTTTATTATCTGGGCCTTCACAGAAAGATTTGCTGATTTCTCCTCTGAATTAGAGGCCTTATCAAGGAGAGCAACCAAATCCTTCTACATTATCTTGATCACAGACAAAAACGTTCTGTTAAAGTAGAATGTGGGCCTAATACCACAACGCAATTTCCATGCCCTCTGAGGTCAAAGTTAATTAGTAGACTTAAGAAGTTTCAAATAACTAGGTAAAAGAAAAGAACAGAAAGAGAAGTAAGCAACAACCAAAACTTACAACCCTCAATAATCAGTCAGCAGGAAGGAAATGGGCATAAAAGACAGGAATGGGAGGCTTCCTCCTACTTTTTGCTTAAATTTTCTTCTCTTCTCAATTCAGACTGTAAAGAATGTAATAAAATATCCAAGATTACCAGATCAAAATCATCCCAAGGAAAACAATTACTTTGATAACGGTTACCATGGGTATAACATTCAAAGCTCATGTGACTGATTAGTTACAGAAAGATTGAAGTATAGGGTGCCATAAAACAATGATGCATCAATACTATGCAAGCAGTTTGAGGCACTAAAAATCAAATACTGCCTCAGATTTTGCCATTCAGGCAATCAATAAACTTACTGTGAATGGCATTACTCTAGGTGCTCTATAATACACAAAGGTAAAAGGACAGAATCCCTGCCCTTATCCATTACCAGGGAGAGAACTCATAGTTAATTTTGTAAGTGACTACATAAAGGTAATGGTTTAGAAAACAATGGGCTTTGTTGTATACAAAAATAGCTTCATTAAGAAGGTAATCTATACAAGTCTATCTTGGTCATGCTACTTCTGAGCCATTTGCCTTATCTGAAAAATGAGGGGTCTGACTAGCACCAAGATCTATTCCAGGACCCATCATAAAAGGATTATTAAAGCAAGCGATTCCAAGTAGCAAAGACAATTAGCAAAAGACCAAAGAATTTTAAAAGATCATACCAAGGGCTGCGGATGAAACCCCAATAAATATTTGAATTTTTAAAAAGGAAAGCAATACCTTGTTATTTAAAGTGTTAATTTTGAAGCTGGAATCATTAATGAGGTAGTTATCAAAAGTGATGATAATTATATTAGATACGTGTATATAATGTGAGATTGTGTTATCCCTGTCTCTGACACCTATTAATCTAGTGTCTGAATTTTTCACTTATATTTGTGTTTCTGGCTCTGGAACTCTTGGCAATGTGACCAAATACACTCAAGAAAGAATACTGCTGCCTAGTGGTAAAACAAAATGCAAAGGGTCTCATCTCCCTTTTCCCTAAAATGAACTGTGAACCAATCCCCCCCTCCACTCACCAGCTACATGTCAGACTCACCAGAAGTTTATTTTTAATGCCCAGTTCCTGCTCCAAATCTACCTAAATACAATCTAGAGAGAGTAAGACCTAGTCAAAAATGTTTCGAAAAAGCTCCACAAATGATCCTTATACATAGTTGAGGAAGAAAATCCCTGTTAGGCAGTAATTGAGAATAAAATTGGAAACCCATTTGTTGCTGAAAATACATATAGGGCACAGGAGTATGGGGTATGTTCATTAAAGGCCTCAGGACTCAGCATGGACATGTTCGAAGAATTTTAGGTAAAATATCCTAACAATATACTTTATCACATGTCATTCCTTAAAAACTGTATTACAGTTGTCACCACTTTATAACCAACAGTAATAACTGAATGATAAATACAAGCCCCAATATGTATGTGTCAAAAATTTCTTTTTTCCTTAATTACTTTAAGGAAACTTTTTTAAACTTTAATCATCACTGAAATCCTACTTGCTATGATAATTCAACAAAGAGCTTCGAACAATCTTGTGTCATATTAAGAATGCTTATAGGGATGGGTGTACAGCATAGTGGTGGAGCTACACCCCTAGCATGCAGGACACTCTGGGATCTGCAGTTTAATCCCCAGCACTGGGAGAGGAAAAAAGTTAAAAAAGAAAACAAAAAAATAGGGACCATACACCTTTTAGGCTTCCTCCTCCCTCATAGAATGTAGCAAAGGGATTAAGAGACACAAATACCAAATGTCTGTTACTGCTATTTTGTTCATTCCATAAAATAATTACCAACAAATCCTACAAAAATGCAAAAGTAAACCCTTCGTTTTAAAAACTGTGAAAATTAAACTAGTTTTAAACTAAATCAAACTCAGTTTTCAAGTTCAGATAACAATTTCATAGCACTAAATTTTCTTTTATAGGATAATTTAAATAACTTACAGGACACAAATGCCTGTTTTACATCTTTTAGGAATGTTAAGTTGCCTAACATTATTTTATTAATAAACAAACCCAGCAACTAAACTCACTCTGAACATACTGGCAAACATATGGATGACAAAGAATCTATTTGTTACAAAGTTTTAACATCTCCCTTGGACCAAGGTATTTCTCAAATTACATTTTTATAGTCTTACAAACTTAATCTAGCTACTCTGGTGTAGCAAACAATCCAAAAGTTCTAAGTTTTAAAAAAAAAAAAAACCCAGTAAATCAGTATCATTTCACTAACATGGACATTTGTTGAAGCACTACTGGTTTGAGTCCCAGAGACTTCGGTCCCTCACCTGTATGATGGAATTAATACTGTGTACATAATAAATTGAAAGGCTTAATGGTGCCAACATATAATTAATGCTCAATAAAAGTTAATTATATTGATAACTGAAAAGAGTTGGGAAAGATACATTTTCTTATTTATCCACTTGTAAGTTTTCAACTCTGCATATCAGAATTATACAGTGCTTTCCCTTTGTCCAGGCCCCAGATTGGACAAAACTGATTACTATCTCAGAGTGAGACACAGGAATCAGTTTTTTAAAAACTCCCAAATGATTCGAAGAGTTGAGGTCCAATGCATTAATTTCCCCCATGAACTATTCTAAAACACAAGAACTTAATAGATGGCTTTGAAAGATACAGCTCTTAAAAGAACCAAATAGAAACCAGAATCCTGTTTTTCAATTTTTGAAATGAAAAACATTTCAAGATTCAGAAAACAGCAGCAAAAGCGGAAAATATAATGCAAGCAGTAAATGAAAGCATTACGTTCTTTTAAAACAAAAATCAACTAGTAGCTCAACCATGGGATAAGAACTCCTCCCACCCCATTTACTGACCTTTGCAAAGAGAAGTAATCCTTACTGCACACACATATATATTTCAAATAACTTTCTTTAACCTGATCTAAGGATTGGTTTCGATATTAAAATTCTGGAACTAATGCATAAAAACATGAAAGCTGATCTCATGAAATACAAAATACGCTAAAAGAACACTTGCATGTATCCAACTAATCAAGAACTGGATGACTGGTAAATTCCCGGCAAACATCCATTTTTAAAACTGTAAGCAGCATTATTAATACCACGTCAAAGAAAAATAATCTCTGAGGAGATATCCACGAAATCTCTCATCTTCTTGAGATATCAGAAAATGTATTTCAAGATCCTGGAAGACAAAAGAGCCGAAGTAAATCCTACTTGAGCATTCACTGATATTAAAAATAAAAGGACTATGAAAAACACTAAAAAGATATCCCAATTTGGTGAAAAGTAAAATCTGCCCTTCAAAGTAGTACTTTCTGAAAGAACGTTGATTCTCACACACTGTTCTTGCTGTTACTTAGTCCCTCCAGAATTTCCCAGAAACTACCAAGGTCAGCAAACAAAAGAAACAGCAGAACATTAAGATAACAAGAATTCCAAGTTAAATGTTCATGCAAAAAAAATAATAAATCAAGAGAAGAAATTCGTATAGTCTAAAAAGTTGTATTTTTCAATCAGAGAAAACATACTAGAAAATATCAAAAATATTGAGCTCACCCTTGGAATATCGATTCCGAATACTTAGGGTTTTTCCCTCAACCCAAACATTAGAACAATAGCTTAAAGGGTTATAGTTAAAAGATAAAGCAGATAAATTTAAAAATTGAGAAAACAAAATATTGACTTCTTTGTATACTTCTTGCATTTATTTTCCAAGCATTTGGAAGGCGTTTACTGAAACCAAAATGGCAGCCCCGTGAATCAGTCGAGCAGCGAGATCTACAGGAGAGTTTGCAGTCTCTATTTTTAAGTTCAAGTGTAAGGATTCAGAAAGCTCATCAGGGCTAACTAGTCCTTCCTCATAAAGATAGATAATGACCTCCAAGAGAGAGTTAAGTACCTGCTGAAAACTTTCTTAAGGTACACAAAACGACTCTTACTCAAAAGTGAAATTATACAAACCGTATTTAGAAGACTCCATGGTTTTCCAGGTAAAAGACTGGTACAAATTTCCCTCTTCCCAAAAGAAAGCATGAATATTTATCCTAAACCTACAACTCAGTTAAATTTGAACAATCTAAAGCAACTATACACACGTGTAAACTGCACCACGAAAAGACAATTAACGTTATAACTATGGAACTTCCAAAAAATAACTCAATTTAAGCAGTATCTACTGAAAAATCTTTAAAATTGCCAGATAAGTTCTAGTCGCTGCAGAAATCCATACCAAAAACAAAACCAAACCAAAAAAAGCAAACAAAAACAAGTATACACCTGCTCCCTAACTCTCTAAATATTTCACAATGAATGAAAAATAACCTATTTATCAAACCTTAAGCCTCACATCCCAAGAATCTCAAGGTTCTATCACTAACAAACTCTCACATGCTAATATTTTCGCAGAAACAGATAAAAATAGAAAGGTGGTAGGTCCAACCTCGCTTGGAAGCGATTTCTGCATCCAAACATCTTCCGCGGCTTCGGCCCTCGGCAATTAAGGGGGGGGCGAGGGAGGTGTAAGAGGCCGATAACCCGGCTCAGACTTCCAGACCACAGGGCCGAGGAGAAACTGCGGGTTATCGCGGGAGGGTGGGGGGAGGCGGACAAGTCGTCAGGCCTGATAGCCAGGCGTAGCCGAGGCCTAGCTCCACCGCTCCAAATCACTCCACCTCAGTAATGGCGTTTGGTGTCAAGTGGAACGAGACTGGGGAGAAAAGCGGCCGCCGAGTCCGCGGGGCTGCGAGGCCCTGGGCGGGGGAGGCTCGCCCCCGGCGCTGACCCGGCCCCCGGGCGCGGGTGGGGGGGGCTGCACACCGCGCCGGGAGACTCCATCCTCCTACTCGGCCCCAGACAGGACGGGAAGGGGGAGGAGGGGGAGGGACGGTGCCGTCAGCCATTTTCCCTTACAGTCCAAAACACACACACACACACGCTCTCGGGACACCGGCTGGGCACAGAACAGGACCCCGAGCGTGCCCGTCCCGCCCGGGGCAGAGGAGGGGGAACCGGGAAGCCCCCGGCCCGGCGGGCAGTCACAGAGGGAGGGACCGCACACACACACCCCCCTCCCTTCACAGATCCAGCTGTTGGCCCCGGAAAGGCGCGTCGCCCCGGCGCGGCTGGCTACTCACCGCACGACACAGGCGTCTTCTCAGAACCAGGACACGCGGAGGTGGGAGGCAGCTGGAGAGGGAAACCTCGGTCTCCGGGAAAGGCCTAACCTGGGTGCATCCCAGGCCCGGGGGTGACGGGCGACAAAGTGTGTCGAAAGGCTGCAGGGGCCGGGCTCGGGACTGCGGGAGTGAAAACTAAGGGGGCTGCACACGAGCGCTGGAATTCGCTCCTCACCCACCCTGCAACAGCGGTGGCCGCAGCCGCCGCCTCCTCCTCAGCCGGCGGCACCCCTCTTCCCCTTCTCCCCTCAAGCTGGGGCTCTGAGCTCAGAAGGGCTCCGGGCGGTGCGTTTCTCCTGCGTCACCTCCTCCTGCTCCTCCTCCTGCAGCGGCACCTTCACCTTCCCCTAGCCGCCGCCTCTGTCCCCGCTCCAGGCCTGGTTGCTTTGCTGCGGCTACCTCCTCGCTCCCGGCGCCGACTCAAGCACCGGGCGCCAAAGCGGCCGCCTCCCGCGAGAGAGGCGGCAGCAGCGGGCTCCCGCGAGGCCTGTGAGCTGTGTAAGGCGGGGAGGGGCACGGCGCGGCAGAGGCCCGAATGGGCCGGGTGCGGTGAGGTTGCGGCTCCGGCGGCAGCGGAGACTAGCTTCCGCAGCCGCGGGTGCCCGTCCTCGTCAATATGGCGGATCCGGCAATCAAAAAGAAAAAAAACCGCTCGACCAGTGGCGGCGGCGGTAGCGGCCGTGGCAGCAGAAGCGGTGGCGGCGGCTGCAGCGCGGCGGCGCAGACTCCCACTAGCCCCAGCACCGCCCAAAGCCCCGAGGTTCTCCGCCCCCGCCAGACACCGCCCCCTCAGACCCCGCCCCTTGGCCCTCCCCCTGCTCCTGCCCAGCCCCCTCTCCCTCAGCTATCCCCTCCTCCTCCACCCCGAGCTGCAGAGCCTGGGAGAACAGCGTTAACCGCCCTGGGGGCCGGGCCGGTCGCCTGGAACCCAGAGAGCTGGATGGGGGAGGGGAAGACAATGCGGAAAGATTGTTCACGCAGTACCGTTTCTTCTGGCCAGTCCCTCCAGGGTCATGCTACGGCCAGAAACTATTCCATACCCCTCGGCTCGGGAACAGGACGAGGGCAGAGGTGGCACGAGGACGGACCGAAATGGGGGAGGGGAGGCCCGAGAAGATCTGTCATACCACGACGGAGAAGGGGCTGGGTGGTAGGGACTGGCAAGAGTGTGTGGCCAGGACAGGGTTAACCGCGTGAGCCGCAGCCGCGTCGCTGAGTTTGACTCGGGACGCTTGTTTTGTTCCATTGTGAACCGTGGCTCCGCCGACGAGTGCCCGGATGATGACGTCACCATCCCCTTTTCCGGGATTGTGGGGGGAGGGGCAACAGAGACTAGTGATCCCAATACCCAGCGCTGGGCGGTCGCTGCCGCGGAGCCTGGGGGTCCCGGTGGCTCAGCTGACCCGTGTCACGTGATAAACGAACAGGCCAAGCCACCGGGCGGCGGTGGCGCGGTGTCCCGAGGGTTTGGCCACCTGCTCGGCGCCGATAGGGAGAAGGTGTGGCTATATCTGACGCGGAAGGAGGGGGGTGTTGGGAGTGAGAGCCTCTTTCCCATCCTATGAGGGAGGCGCTCTAAGAAATTCATTCACAGGATCCTGCAGCATCACTACCCATAAGCATTTGGACTTCCTCACTTCTCAACCGACCATTCTTTGGTCTTAAAAGCCCTTGAAACAGACCAGCAAAGACAAAGATTTCGCAGTGCCACCGACAGGATAGCGACTAGGCAGCACTAAATGTAGCAAGATTAGTCTGTTCCCAAAACATAAGCACGATTCAGTATTAGTACCCGGAAGGAACTTATGAACCCATCCGCTATGTCATGGACTATTTTTCTACATAAGCCAAAGTCCACGCCCCATAGAAAAAAATTATCAGGCTAATCTCAAATAAGAGGAGTGCCTCAAAAAATTCTATATAGTCTACCTAAGATGCCCAAATGAAGAGAAAATAAATGCAGTTCGTAATTTACCACAGATTTTCTTTTGACTTAAAACCGCATACAAAAAGCATACTAAAACCCTATGAAACAAGATCTGTTCTGTTTTGGTTAGGACAGTAGAATTTAATTATTGTTATAAATGCATTAGTTTCTAATAAAGAATTGATAGAATGGAATCCAAACTAATATAGATAGTGGACCACGTTAATGTTATTTTAAAATTTAAACCATTTCTGTATACAACACTAAACTGTTTTCATCACAAAAATTAATAGTGGGTCCAAAATATGCCATTCACACCCCTAATCACTCTTAGCACGTGTTACCTTGTTTTTATAATTATTTACATGCATAGTTTGCCTCCCCCAGTAACTTATGGGCTCCTAAAGAGTATACACTTCCGCCAGTATGCACTGTTAAGTTTGCAAGGTGCTTGGTGTTTTATTTAATCTTCAGAACCCTGTGAGGTAGCCACAACCTATACTGCTGTCCTTGATTCTAGATAAGGAAACAGAAAGGGTAAATGATTTGTCTAAGATCAACAGATAGGAAAAGTAAGTGCTGAACACAAGTATTTTAACCCTATCAAAAAGCATGTCTGCTCTCACCAATTCTTTTCTACATTGTACTTGAGGTCCTAACGAGAGTAGTAAAAAGGTATGAAAGACATCCATATAAGAAAGAAACAATTAAACTTTTTCTGTTTGCACACAACAAGATCTTACATTTAAACAATGCTGATTAGTCTACCAAAAAAATTAAGAGGTAATAAATGAGTTTACCAAGGTTGCAGGTATAACATCAATATTTTAAAATCAATTATAAACAATCTGAAAGTGAAATTATGGTTAGCATAAAAATAAAATACTTAGAAATAAATTTAACAAAAACAGCACAAGGTTTCTACACTGAAAACAACAAAATATTGTTGAAAGAAATTAAAGATCTGAATAAATGGGAAAACATCCCATGCTCAAGAATTAAAAGATCTGGGGGCTGGAGCTGTGGCTCAATTGGTTGCAGTGCTGGCCTGGCATGCACAGGGACCCCCAGCACAACAT
Source organism: Aplodontia rufa (assembly GCA_004027875.1). Classification (NCBI taxonomy): domain Eukaryota; kingdom Metazoa; phylum Chordata; class Mammalia; order Rodentia; family Aplodontiidae; genus Aplodontia; species Aplodontia rufa. Next base: position 9,596 of record PVKS010052227.1, read on the forward strand.
ACACAACTGAACGTCAGAGCAATGAAAGCCAGATGAAAAACTAAATAAAATTGATTCTCTCTTTCTCTCTCACTGCCACCGTCTTAAAAAAAAAAAGAATTAAAAGATTTAATACTGTCAAGCTCAGTGATGCAAACCTGTAATTCCAGCAACTCAAGAGACCGAGGTGAAGGGCAAAGTGGTACATCCCTGTAATACCATTGACTCGGAAGGCTGAGGCAGGAGAATTTCAAGTTCAAGGATCCTGTCTCAAAATAACAGGACTGGGGGTATAGCTCATTGGTAAAGTGCCTCTGGGTTCAATCCTCAGTGCCAATTTTTTTTTAATTTTTTTAAAAAAGAGGCTGATGCAGGAAGATAGTTTGAGGCCAGCCTGAGCAACACAGTGAGACCCTGTCTCAAGAAGAAGGAAAAAAAAATCAGTGCAATATCTATTAAACTCCCAGCAGGCTTTTTTGCAGAATTTGACAAAATGATGTATAGCCAAGCCCGCACCTCCAAAAAAGCCACAACTATCTTATAAATGAGAACAAAGTTGGATGGCTCCTATTTCCTGATTTCAAAACTTACTGCAAAGCTAAAGTAATCAAAAGAGTACTGGCATAAGGGCATGTATGTACCCCAATGAAATAGAAAAGAGAACCCAGAAATAACTCTTCACATATACAGTCAATTGATTATCAATAAGTGTGTCAATGTTTTCCCAGCAACAAAGTAGGATTTTTACCTCACATCGCATGCAAAAATTTATTCAAAAGGGATCAAAGAGGTGAAACTATTAGAAGAAAACAGAGGAAAAGCTAATGAATGACATTGGGTTTGGTGATAATGTCACAGGTGAAATTATAATAATAGCATGCAACAAAAATAGATAAACTGGACTTGAACAAAATTTAAAACTTTTATGCATTAAAAGACACTCAGGGCTGGAGCAGTGGCTCTCGTTGGTTACAGTGCTTGCCTGGCATTCGCGAGTACGTGAGTTCAAACCCCAACACCATGTATGCAACGAAGTCTTGGAGCAATGAAAGCCACATGAAATACTAAATAAAATTGATTCTCTTTATCTCTCTCTCACTGTCCCTCTCCCTTAAAAAAAAAAAAAGGACACTATCAAAACTAGGCACAGGTGACTGAAGCAGTTGCTCAGTGGCTAACGTGCTTGCCTGGCATTCTCGAGGACCTGAGTTCAAATCCCAGAACCACATACACAACTAAGTGTCAAAGACACAAAAACCAGATGAAAAAAT
>PVKS010052228.1:0-10845 GCA_004027875.1 Aplodontia rufa
CAGTATTAGCAATAAATAAACAAGAAAGGGTTGAGCCAGCGTCTTGTCAGCAACAGTTAAGTGGCACAATGGCTTATGTAGTTTTATTCTCAAAGAATGCAGGAAGAAGTGGGATCTTTGATACTGTGCTTGTTTTGATACAAGCTAAAGATTTTACATACAGGCAAGTTGGAATTAATTATTTCAGAATTCTAAGCTCCTTAGATTAAGGGATTATTGCTAGCTAAATTCTAGGGGCTATTTGATGAAGTCAGAACTCCTGGGGTCTTAACTAGTTCAAAAAGATGACTAGAACAGTGAACAGCAGCCAGCTGGGAGGCAGCTGGTTCCAGTGTGTCTTCACAAACTAGCTGAAAAACTGAAAATGTCAGTCTCTTACCTAGTTCTTTTCTCAACATGACTCCCCCACACCCACCAGGCTGGCCAATTCGTTCCTTTACCCAAAAGACTTTTTTAAGTTGTTTTGATCAAATCGACTGGCTGTTTCAGTGTCACTTAGCTACAGCTTTATTTCTAGAACAAGAAAGGTTACATGTTCAGTCCAACATCACCCCCTACTGGTTTGCTATTAGAGATCAGGAAAACGTGTGCTAAATCTCCATCTTCTCAAACTATCATTTATTTTTCTTTACAACATTAAAAACTCAAGTGTTCTTCTCTTCTTATCCTCTCTTGAAGAATCACTTTCCCAATAGTAGATGGTATTATCCCATCTATCCATCTACGAGTACTCAAGTAACCCTGTTGATTCCATTCGAGAAGCTGTATTCACTGTGTCTCCAAACAAGCAGTATCTGGGCATGGTGAGTCCCACCACTCCAGCAACAACTGGTCCTAGAATATCAGGAGGTTGAGATTTCAGTCAATGCTAATAGAGAAGCCCTGGAAGGTGGAGGAATGTAGCTTTTTTAAAATAAAAGTTGTCATGAAATAGCTCTGGGAATCTGAAGGAAGACTTTTAATTGAATAACAAACTCTTTGCTCTATGAGAAAGCACGTTTATAATTATGTGGACATGACTAACTTTCTGATTTATAATTTTATTCCAAGTAACAGTTACATCCAAGATGCATGTATCTGTCAACAGGACAAATAAACACCAAAATCAAACCAGAAATGCCTGTACAGGAACTAGTATCGAAACATGTTTATTGCAAGGAAAAAATGTGACTCTTGTGCCTTAGGGTAGGAAGGATCTTAGAGGTCCATTTGTGCCCCAAAACTCTATCAAGATAAATATTGCTAAGACAGTTGGAAATTTTGAAAACAAGTAGATGACTTTCAACATTTTCTCTTTGTTCTTAGAATGATTTTTGTTTCTATATTTTATTATTGATATGTTATGTGTTCAGGGAAACTTAAAGAACTTCAGGAGCTATACTGAAAATTCAGTTCATTGGTATCTAGAAAGTTCTCCACCTTTATCTTTTTGGTCTCTGCTGTTTTTGTGCTTAAATTTTTCAGCATTATCTTTCTGATGTTTCCTGACTTAAAAAAATAATTGTTTTGCTTCAAAAAGTTCTTTCTGCTCAGAATAAAAAGAAGAAATACGAAAAACATTTCTCACTTTAATTTACTTCTTATTCAGAAGCATCTGCTAAGCACTGAGCTAGGCAGCATGGTAGTGAAAAGGAAACATAATATACAGTCTCAGTTCCCTAGGAATTTTAAAATCTAATTGAAGGAGTAAAAATTATCAAACAGGAAGCAATTAAGCAATAATGGTTGTAGCAAGATAAATAATACAGACAGAAGGGCTATAACAATTTAGAAAATGTGGGGAGGTGCTTATTGGGACCTGACTCAGTCAAGGAGGATCCAATGGAGAAGGTAAGGTTTGATTTGGATCTTGATGGGTGGGTAGAGTTGGAATGGGCAAAAAGGGACATAAATCAATAGTTTGATGCTGGGATTGAGCATGCATGGAATTTGGGGAAGCTCTTAGAGAAAACAGTTTATCAGTTCATGAAGCTGGGGAGAAAGTAATGATAAAGTTGAATTAAATGGGCTGTACAAAAATGAAGGATCTTGAATGACTAGGAAATTTTGAACAAGAAATTATATAATGAAAATTACTTTTCTTTTTTTTGTCTCTCAGATCAGTGTATAGAATGCACTGAAAGGGAAAAAGGTAAAAACAGGAAAACCTGTTAGATGGTTGTTGTAGTAATCCAAGAAGGAGGTCCTAGAAAGGAGGTGTTGATGGGAAGTGGGTGGCCAAAGAAAGGTGCAAAAAAATAAAGACATTACGAAAGAAGAATCAACAGACTTGTTCGCTGTCTGGTTGATGGTCATGAGAAAATTTGCATGGGCTTGTGAGTTTATGCTGGTTTGTAGAAAAAGATGACTTGATGTTCTAAATATGTTAAATGTGAAATAATGGTGAATTATACAAGCAGAGGTGTGCTGAGGGAGGTTTGAAATGGGAAATTAGAGTACAAGTGAGAGATGAGGGTTTGTCTTTGAAAGAAAAATAATGAACACTTCCTATGTGCTAAGCACTCATGATACAAACATGAATAAGATAGAATTCCTGCCTCTAAAGAGTTTAAAGTCTAAAAGAAGAGACAGGAAACCATAGATTATTCTGATTATGATGAGGAGGATGGATGAAAAGAGACAAGCTTAGAAGCCAAATGATGCTATTACAGTAATACAGGCAAGAAATTCTGGTGACTTAGATTTAGAAACTGAGAGTCAAGGAGAAAAAAAGATACACCAAATAAACATTTAAAAGGTAAAATGGGGCTTGGGGATTTAGCTCAGTGGCAGAGTGCTTGCCTAGCAAGCGCAAGGCCCTGAGTTCGGTCCTCAGCCCTCAAAAATAAATAAATAAATACATAAATAAATAAATAAAAGGTAAAATGTTCAAAACTTAGTAATCGTTAATGTCAAAGGTCACAGGAAGGAGTCAAAGATGATGTTCAAGACCAATTGGAATAATTCAGTGAATTGTGGTAACACCAACTGAAATAGCAAATACAGGAAGAGAGAAAGTGTGTATAGGAAGAAAATAATTCTGATTTAGAGAGGTTGAATCAGAGGATCATGTGGAACACTCAGGGGTGTTAACATCAGCAGGAAGTCTGATATACAAAGGCTGAAACTTAAGGGGGAAGGTTGTCCAGAGGATGTGTAGTTAAAAGCCATGTGCATACAACTGGTAGTTAAACCATAGACAATGAAATAACCCAGTGGAATGGGGACAAAAAGCAAAACAAGAATCAGGACAGAACCCTGGGGAATACAATTATTTAAGGGATGAATAGAGACAAAAAGAATTATTAAGACAGTGGAAAAACATGAAAGCCAGGTGGAGTGGTAGATGAAAGCCTGGCTCCTTGGTTGCAGCCAAGTTGAGAAATAAATTAGGTGAGAATATGCAGTAAAGCAAAGAGATCACCATACTGAATACTCTGCTGAAAATGGCAAAGAACAGGAAAGAGCTAAGAAAACCAGTACACAAAATGGAAAAACAACAGTTGAAGAGTGAGGAGCAAGTCATAGTAGGTAACTGAGAGAAGTTTTATGGAGGATTGTCATGAATGCCAAATGCTGCAGAAAGGTAAGGGCAGACAAGCATCTGGGGAAACAGTGAGGGCTAAAGTCAGATTGCAAAAGGGTTAAGCAGGAAGGGGTTAGTCTCTTCACTAAGGCATAGTGAGTGTCACTCATTCTTTTAAGAAGCTTGGTAGGGTGTTGGAGCAGTGGCTCAGTGGTTGGAGTACTTGCCTGGCATGCTCGAGGACCCAGGTTTTAATCCCAGCACCACATACACAACTAAGTGTCGGAGAAACCAAGGCCAGATGGAAAAATAAATAAATTGATATTCTCTCTCTCTCTCTCTCTCCTCTCTCTCTCTCTCTCTCTCAAAAAAAAAGAAGTTTGGTAGGAAAAAATATGAAAGGAATGAGGGAAGAAAAGGAATCTAGAAGAACAGAGCAAAGAGAAGAGGTGAGGACAGCAGAGGCTAACAAAAGGGGCAAAATATCTGTGACATCAAGTGAGATGTCTTTCAATATTGAAAAACATGTGTGAATGTGTGTGAATGAATGTGTGAAGTGAAACAGGAAGTATACAATGAAGGGGGAAAGTCTGAAGATGTCTAAGCAAGAAGGAATGAGTGTAGGGGAAAATACTTCAGGAGTTGAGATTTCAATCAATTAAATAAATTATCCTAAATACAATATACATGGCAATCTTTTAGCATAGTCAAACATGGAAACTTTGGTACTAACTCAGCAAGGCAGACCGGATGAGTTTAACAGCCAAACAAGGACCACTGCTCACTGTAGTTGTCCAGGTGCTGGGAAGAAGATAAACTTGGGTAGGCATAAAGGAATTAAGGAACCCTGGACACTTGAATTATTCAACTGTCAGGAATCAGGGGAGAACTACATTCCCCCCTCCTTTTCTAGTCTTCCTTAAGACACATGGAAATGTTTTCTCTTGCTTAACTGGTTGTTACCTGAGTGCAGGCCCATTCGAATTCGAACTGGAACTTCTAGTATGTGCCGCATCTTGAATGTGCCCACAGAGCTCAGGATATCCAGAGACATATTTGCAATCTCAGCTGCATGCCTACTGCCATTTCTCTTTGGAAGGCCTGAGGCCACCATGTAAGCATCACCAATGGTCTCTACCTGGGAAACAGGGGATGTAGAATTAGCAAGCAAGTAACCTGTTTGTGTTTCTTTTTGTTTTCACAATGTTAGGGACAGGATGGAGATCAGGTGGTATTCTTGTAAAGTGAGAAAGGTAGAGGAAGGGTTTCAGTCATTCACATGTCTGACTGTGCATTAGAATCACTTAAGGGGTTGTATTAAAAATCTACAGATGTCCAGGGCCTACACCCAGAGATTTTGAAATAAATGTAGTTAATTCACAGGCTCCTGAACAACCCTAGAGAAATACCAGGCTCTAAGAAATTTGGAGGGAAGAGATAGGGGAGATTTCTGGAACTGTCCCTAGGATGTATGTCCCTGGGGGAGTATCCAAGGAGAAGGTGCCTAAGATGATCCCCCAGCAAGAATTTTTCTAGATAATTTTTGGTAAATGAACTAGGGTAGTCTCAGTATAGGGAAAGGGAAAGGAAGGACAAGGAAGAATCTATTCCCTCTGCTCTCTGCTTTACCTTGCCAATATGGTGGAGTTAGTTTTGCAGACTCATTGGGTATAAGAACTGGATCTTTTCCCACCAGAAACATCCTTCTCTCCTACTGCTACCTCTCTGAGGGGCAGCAATACTGGTTCATGACTGATCTGCAGGGGCCAGTTAGGTCTGAACATTTAGAAATAAAGACAAATTTGTGTTCCTCATCTTCCCCATAGAAGTGTACTCACTTTTTTAGACAACCAGTAAAGTAAGGCTTTTCAGATAAATCCAAAGATGAGTAAGCGAAAAGACTTCTATGAAATGTGCCAGTTGGGCTGGGCTAGTACAAGTCTGGATCCAGTTACAATCCACAATTTCCTAGAGGACTATACTTACAGAATGCAATCCATAAAAGCGTGAAACTCTGAAGTCATACTGCTTTAGTATGAATCCCAGATTTACCACTTACAAACCTGAGGCAAGTCACTTAATCTCTGTGCTTCAGTAATCTCGTCTCTAAAACAGGGATAATGACAATACCTGCTTCATAGAGTTTCTAAGGACTAAATAATATGTCAAAAATACTTGTAACCTGCCTGGCGCATAACAAATGTTAAACATAAGCTGTCACCATCTTCATCATCACCAAAAGGTCATGTCTTAAAACCAGCTTGAGAACTGTGGCTATGATTCAGCTCCAGAGAAAGAATTTTAGTGATTAGCAACAGGCCCTCATCATAACTATTTTTATAGCCAATAACAATGGTCCTTTTCATCTGTAGGGCTTTTGTCTCTCAGTATGCTTCCATTCAGGGTCTCCCTAACCTGGTATGGTTAGAGGAAAGGATTCCTGCCCCCGAATAAGCATGCCTGCCTGCACAGAGGAAAGAAGGGTTGCAACACAAATGCTATATGGAAGCTGAAACCCAGTGGTTGGCCATTATCATAGCCTAGTGGTTGATCCTTCAGCTTTGATAAGTCAGTTACCCAGAAGGCCCCAAGGATGTGGACGAGAGGATTAGAAGAACAGGGAGCCTGGACACTGCTGGGCCTTGGCATGTAGACTGGTAGGAGAAATTATGGGTTGCATTAGGCAGCATAAGGACGCTGAAAGGGAAGGGAAGGTATAGAAAAGGGCCTAATTGAGACAGGATGGTGTAAAAAGAACTGAAAGTAAAAGCAAATCAACAACTCCATAATTCAGTCGTAGCCTTCTCACGTCCATTTCAGATTATCAAGTGTTAGGGGAGGTGATTGCAATTTTACAGGTAAGGAAAATGAAAATACAAACAGGTTTGGTGATTCACTGCTGGTTCAATTTTTATTTCCTTTGCACTGTGTTGTTTTTAATAAACAGGACTGAAAAATTAGATTCCATTTTTGGATTCATATAGTCCTGCTCTGTCCTGGGAGCAGCCCACTAACTCCCTATTGCAGCCATGAAGTACAAAAATAATTAATGGTCTCATCTCAAAGACCCCCAACAATTCTCTGAACAGAATCAGCTGGATTGATTAAACTAGTGGCTGTGTTACTGCCCACGCTGAATCATCTTTGATTTTAGTTTCAACTGAATTAGCTTTCTGTGATTTGTTTTTCTCTTCAGGCTGCTTGAGTTCAACAAGTTAAGACAGGTAGTCTGATTCCACGGATTTTTCCTCCACCGTGGTTTCCATGTGTGCTTCTTGATTAGCTTGCAGCTCCCGTTGATTGACAGGTATGGTGTCTATTTCTGAGCCCTATTTAGATGGTTTGGCCTGGCCCTGAGGCTCTCTACCTGACCTGAAAGAGCCCTGTCTAATCTGAGATAAACACACTGCCCTGTGTGTGATTTGAGAGCTGGAACATTTCAGACTACTGTGAAGGATTCAATGAATGGAGCTACTCATTCTCCAGCTCTACCTTGGTTCCTAGGACAGGGGAGCTGTCTAAATTCTGGGATGCCTGGGGCATCTCTCTCCATCAATAAGACAAGTATCCATGTTGCAGACAACATGGAAATATCCCTGCACAGTATGAGACCTTTAGTCATTTTCTGCCTAGAGACAAGACAACTATAAAAACAAGGGTAAGTAAACATGGTACCAAAATGACTGAATGTAATCATCTGTTCTCATCTTCTGCAACCTTTGCCAGAGAGAGTGGAAACAGGCTGGGGGAGTGGGAGAACGCAGAAGCAGGGGCTTTCAATCTCACAGTTATTCACTTCCCCAGACTTCAGACCAGTAGATGGGCTTTTGTTTAACCTGTAGCAATCTAACAACCCCCTGGTATAATGCCAAGTTCCTTTCTACATGAAACTACCTAAAAGAGGAGACCAAAATTTAATAGCATGTATTAGATGTGTATAAAATTTACCTGGATGAACTGTTGAAGCCACTACTATGGGCAAAAAAATAATACTTCTGTGTCCTCTTAGTGCCTAGAACAATAATGCCTGCACTGGGGGATCTCAGCCACTGAATATTATAACTCTTTCAGCCTCTACCTCTTCCTAGTCCCAGTTCTAGGAAACAGTTCAAAATAAATTTCTCCTACAATCCCTTGCTGGGTTGAGAGTTGCCATTTTATAAAGTGGGGAATGATATACATTCTGTTTGCCGTTCATTTCCAACGGGACACCAATAGAAGTAGTGTATCACTTAATTTTTCATTCCTAAAGAACAACATTGTATAAAATTGCATCCTTCAATTTTGGAATACACATAGATGAGCTTCATATAAAATTTCATTCTCTATGTTAAATAGCATACCTTGTAGACATCATGACTGCCAATAATTGCATCAAAGAGTGTATACAGGTCATTCAGAAGATCCACCACATCAATGGGCTCACTCATGGCTGAGATGGTGGTAAAGCCCACAATGTCACTGAAGTACAAGGTGACCAAATCAAAGCCCTCCGGTTCAACTGTGTGACCTTTTTTGAGGGATTCAGCAACCGATCTGAAAAGCAGACATAGCTACTCCCAACAAAACAATAGCCTCTCTTTCTGCCACATACACTTGCTAAAACATAATTTCTCCAAAAATCACTGCCAAGTAAATAATGAGAAAGAAACTGTCACCTGGGTAAAAACACTAATCCCTTCACTTATTCTACAAATATATATCAAGTACTTACGATGTGCCAGGCACTGTGCCAGCTGCTGGAATATAGCACTCAACAGACAGACCTGTTCCACGTTACCTTCATGGAGTTCTTTTTCAGTACTCAATGCTTGTACTTCAACTCCCCCCACCCCAGGGAATGTTCCCAGGTGCTTGCCTTTTCATGAGACTAGTTTCCTTAATAATCTCTTATATCATGTTACAACATGATAAGGTGCTTGGGAAATTTTGGAAATTGTATCAACAGATAAAATTTTAAACATAAGGAGAAAAATACCCTGGAAATATAACCCTACTACTTTCCTGTAAGAGCTCAAGGGAGCTATCTTCTTTTAATTGGTCAACATCCTGGCAAAGTCACAAAGTGACATATAGAAAAACTGAGGTACCAAAACCTTAAATGACCAGCATGATCCACAGGTAGTGGAAAATTAGGATGTGTGCTCTGCTCCCTTGGTTTCCAATTCTACTTTGATTTGAAGGTGTGACTCAAACCCACTGGGAGTAGAGAGGGTACAGGATAGGGAAGGGATCAGTTAGTTGACGAGTACTTTCTTCTTCTTCTTTTTTAATAGAACACACTGTTACAAGGAGTCATACTCCTCAGGTGTTCACACATACGGTGGTAGCATCTGTGTTAGAAGCTTTTCCGTTTTCTGTTTTTCAATTTCCAGCTCTTCAGTCCGTTCCCAGATCAAATCTTCCAAGTTGCTAGAATATTGCTCCAACATCCGAAGCATAGAATCAACGATATTGGTCTTCTTCCCTTTGTTGAAAGTTTTAAACTAGAGGTAAAATAGAAAGAGGAGAAATGGAATGTTTATTTCCTAAAGTCAGAGATGATGGAGCAGGTCTCCTTATCATAAATCCTTTCCTCTAAACCACCAGGGCAGAAGAGATGAGGCCTGATATAAATATGAAACATTACCACCCACCCTCAATTATCACCCTGGTCCATTCACAAGACTCTTTCTCACAAAATAGTTCTTTCTCTGCCCTTCTGGTTCTTTCAAGTCTGAATAAATGTGCTCTAGTCAGTCTCCTTCAGTTCTGAGATGCTGTCACAAGAACAATAGTCACTTCAAAGGCAATAGGATTTGGTCTTCATCCCAGGACAGCTGCAGATAAGATTGAGGGGGTGGGGAGGGAGGCAGGAAGTGGCCTTTCTTTTGCCCTTCTAGATCATCAGGCTACTAAATTATACTTATCCACAAATGCTACTGTGTTTCAGTTAATAGTAGAAGTTTCCTTGACCATTTAAAGAGGGTTCAAGATCTACACAAGATCTACCCCTATTTCCTGCCATGGTTTCCAAGAACTATGGTGTCCCCTAGCACTTGCCTATCAGGTCTGTCAGGATCATGTAGAAATTCAATTACTCTTGCCCTATCCTATGCCCTGTGGCTTCATGCCACAAATGTCCTATATAGGTTCCTGGGACCTTGTCCATCTACACGGGGCTTGGTCTAGCATTAGAATCATGGAGGGTAGCTCCCTCCATGCTATTATATTCAGCATGCACATAGCAGTGTTCGTAACAATAAAAAAAAAAACTGGTGGCAGTTTTGATGAGCAGATTTCTAGGGCTCTCTCCTAATGAGCCTTCTTATACAGCTGGGCCATATATGCTCCGTGTGACACCCACTGCCTCAAGATGAACACTAGTCATTTCCTTCTGAGCTTCATTCACTTCTATTTGTTCACCAAGGTCTTGGGGATAATTTCTTCAGCCAGTTCAGATCCTTTGGGCTCCCCCTATTGCCTCACTTAGGGAGCTGCTTCTCTTAATGAAATTTTATTAACCGTAGGAAGTTGGGAGGCTACCCTTACAGTAAGACAGGCTAAATTTGCACTGAAGCATTTTAGTGAGGATAGCTCCAGCGATGTCATTGTTTGAAAGTCACATGATGCATACTCCTATCTATCACCGGCTTTTCTGTTGCCTTCTGAAATAACATCTCTAGCATCAACACAAGGGCAAACGCTTTTTTTCCTGCCTCACAGTAAGTTTTTTAGAAATTTGACCTTTATGGTCCTTTGCTTTTTCCATACTATTGAACACCTGTTTGAGTGTCCTCAAGAAAGGCAGCCAGGCTAATGGAGGCATTGTTTGCTGGGGACACGGATGACTTCATAAGCAGGGCCCCTCAGGCTTTCAATCCAACTCTTTCTCTTTTCCGCCTCAGATACCTGCCACTCATAAAGCATCTCAGTGCTGTACTCTAACTAGGCTCCAAAGCCTCTCTGCTGGAGCTGACAAGGCACTCCTGGAGAGCACCCTCAGTTTTGATGTCTTGTAATTTCAACAAAGCTCTACACTGCATGCATTAACGGAGGATCTTCACCCTAGATTCCTTAGTAGGGTTCATTCTGTCCTTTCTCCACCCCCTTCTCATTTTCACTTTTAGAAAAAGAATAATTTTCATTTTTAGAAAAAAGAATCAACCTCTTTAGAAATTCAATATATTAACGAGAGAGTTTGTCACTTTTCATGTACCTACTGCTTCAAGTAGTTCCCTGGGAGCCTCAGGAACGCCCAATTTTGAATTTCCCATTTGCACATTCTTCCCTCTTGAACACCCTTTCAAACATCACATATTTTTCCTGTTCCTCCAAAACAAATCTGGCATCATCTATAT
>PVKS010052229.1:0-10840 GCA_004027875.1 Aplodontia rufa
TCTGTATCTGATCTGAGGATTCACTAAGTCCTCCTAGGATCACTGCTGTGTTGCCAGCTAGGGACCTGGGGCTGCTGCTGGCCTGCTTAGACACGTGGGCCCTGGATCTGATGCACAGCCCCTCCTCAGGGTCTGCCTGCATGGATTTGAGCTGATCTGTGCTCCCTCTCTGGGCTCTTGGCATTTTTGTTAGTGATTTTTTTCATGTTTGTGCCCAACCGATTGTTGCAGTCAAGTCTGACACATGTGGAGTGGATTATTAAATCTGTCTTCTCTCTGGACCTTTCTGGGAAATTCTGCCAGTTTTGCACTCTGTGAGCATAACCGTTGATTGAGCTCACATAGTCTTTTTTCTTTCTCCTTTTTTATATACCTGAGATTGTATCCAGGGGATGTGAACAACATTCTTTGCCCCTTTTATTTATTTTTTAAACCCGAACAGTAATCATTTACTAAAACCATCCAGAGAGAAAGAGCTGGACCTTTGCCAGCCTTTTAATAACAGAAAGGGGATTTTAACACCAGAAAAATAGAAGGGCATAATATTCAAGGAGAGCATCAGTCTTTAATCAAATTAATCAGGAATCTATACTTTGTTCTCTTTTTCCCATTTTGCACAATAATGTAAAATTTTTGTTGCACTGTGATATTTTGTAGCTATTTCACTGGTCCGTTTGTTATTCTAATAATACTATGCCGTAAGTGTCTTCACTACTCCGTTTTATACAACTAGAAATTCAGGACCAGAGAGGTTGCGCATCTTGCCAAAAATCAAGGAGATAATAAGGAGAGAATCCAGGGTTTAAATGCAAGGTCCAGGGCCAGGCATGCCTTTGCTTGGTGATTAAGCAGCTGCTGCTGATGGAGATATTTAGCTGGAATTAAGGCTGCTCAAGTATTTAGCATTCTTTGAATATTTAAAATAAATTTCTTTAGCACAGACAATTTTCTATCATCTTCCACCAGAGTATTATTTTGGCTACATATTTATTAACACATGTGTGCACATATTTTTTTACTTTTACTTTATTTTTTATTAGTGCATTACAGTTGTCCATCATGATGGGATTCGTTGTTACATATTCCTAGATGCAAAAATACAGCAATACAGTTTGGTCAATATCACCATGCTCACACCTCTCTACCTCCCTCCTCCTGCCCCCTGATCCTTTGCCTTTGTTTTGGGTCCTATATTTTTCTTAAAAATCCCAAGTACAGTACATAATATTTTTTGTATACATGACAATAGTATATACTGGGACATACTTATAAATGCTTGGAGTGCACCTTACTTTATCTTAGTTCTACCATTTCCTCTTCTCCCTTCCTACCATCCTTTGTTATTCAATATATGTGACAATAGGATTAAACATTTACGTTTTTGTGAAGGCATGCAGTGTATCTTATTCAAATATCTTATGCAGTATCTTGCAACTGTACGTCATAAATATAAACATATTGCATTTTTATTCTATGGTTCTGATCCTTGTGTTTATCTGCCTTTCCCCTAATTCAGTCACCACAAATGAGGGAAAACATTCAGCCCTTGACTCCTGGGTTTGGTTAACTTTGGTCAGCATGATTTCTTCCATGTATATTCTTTTATATTCAATGGCTGCAATATCACTGTTTCTAATAACTGATCAAAACCCCATTGTGTGTGTTTTTATATATACACAATATAATTTTTAGATTCATTTACCCAGTGAGATGCATCTATGTTGGTTCCATAATTTAGTTATTGTAGATTGAGCTGTTATGAACATATATTTTGCTGTAATGTGGTGATTCTAACTCTGGGAACATACCCAGAAAAGTGGTAGCTGGGTCACCTGGTGGATCCAACCCTAATTTTTTTAGGAGACTCCACAATGCTTTCCAGAGTATCTGAACCAGTCTGCAGTTCCACCACCAGTGTGCCAGTGTTCCTAGCTCCCCACAACCCTTCCAGCATTTATTATTGTTTCCATTCTTTATCTTGCCAGTCTGATTGGAGTAAGTTGAAATCTTAAGGTATTTTTGTTTGCATTTCTCTGATTACCAGTGATTTAGAGTAATTTCTCATGTATTCATTGTCTTGCTGAATTACATCTGTTGAGAAGTTTCTGTTTAGCTCTCTGGCCTATTTATTGATTTGATCATTTGTGTTTTCATTGAGATTTTTGAGTTCTTTGTAAATTTTGGATATTTGTTCCCTGTCAGGGATCACTGACCATGATTCTCTCTCATTCTTTAGGTTGTCTCTTGACTGTTTTGACTATTTCCTGGGCTTCACAAACTTTTTAGTTTAATGGCATTTCACTCATTGATTTTTGACTGTAATTCTTTCACTTCAGGAGTCTTGAGAAAGTTTTTGCAAATTCCAATATACTGGAGTGTTGGTCCTAATTTTTCTTCTAGCGGTTGTGTGGTAGCTGGTTTAATTACTAATTCCTTTATTCATTTAGATTTGATTTTTATGCAAGGTGAGAGATAAGGATCTAATTTCAATTTTCTGCAAGTGGCTGTCCAGTTCGTCCAACACCATCTGTTGAAAGGTTGTGTCTTCTCCATGTTATATTTTGACCTCCTTTGTCAAAGATCAGATGTTTAAAGATTTGTCAGTTTATCTCAGTCTTCTATTACATTGATTATATCCAATTTTGATAGTACCATGCTGTTTTTAGTACTACAGCTTTACAGTATAATTTTAGATCTGGTATTGCAAAACCATGTGTTTTGTCTTTCTTGCTTATAATGTTTGGCTATTCTGGGTTTCTTGTGGTTCCAAAAGAATTTGAGAATTGCTTTTTCTATATCTGCAAAGAATGACATGGGAATCTTGATGGGGATTGCATTGAATCTGCATAGTGCTTTTGGCACAATGGCTATTTTAATTATATTAATTCAGCCTAACCAAGAGCATGGGACATCTTTCCATATTCTCAGGTCTTTTGCAATTTCTGTTTTCAGTGTTTGATAACTTTCCTTGTAGAAATCTTTTATTTCTCATTTTAGATTAAGTCCCACGTATTTTATTCTTTTAGTGGATATTGTGAATGGGACTGATTTTCTGACTCCAACTTCTGCACTAATGTTGTAAGTGTATAAGAAAGCTGTTGACATATGGGTGTTGATCTTTTCAGCTGCTTCTATGCCCAGTCTGTTTATTAGCAGTTTTTTGGTGGTGTTTTTTGGAGCTTCCAGGAATAGAATTATGTCATCAGTAAAATGATAGTTTGATTTCTTCCCTTTCTATTCTTATCACTTCCATTTCCTGCTCTTGTCTGATTGTTCTAGCCAGGGTCACGAGGACTATATTGAATAAAAGTGGTGAGAGTGGGCAGCCTTGTCTTGTTCCCGACTTTAGTGGAAATGCTTTCAACTTTTCTCCATTTAGTGTTATACTAGCTGAGGGTTTGGCATACATAGCCTTCACAAAATTAACATAAAATCCTTTGATCCATTTTTTTCTCCAGAGTTTCAATCATAAATGGGTGCTGGATTGTATTGAAGTCCTTTTCTTAATGTATTGAGATGATCATAATGTTTTTATCCTTAATCCTGTTTGATTTCAGTGTGGTCAGTGGTGATTACCCCCTTTTCATTTGTGATTTTATTGATTTGTTGATTCTCTCCTTCTTTTAGTTAGATTAGCTATGGATCTGTTAATTTATTTTTTTGAAAAACTAGCTATTTTTGTGAATTCATTTTATTTTTTGTTTGTTCTCAATGTCACCTTTGATTGTAATTATTTCCTGTCTTCTGCTTTCCATTCTTCCTTTTGTAGAGATTTGAGTTGGAGCATGAGCTTATTTGTTAGGGATCTCTCCTGATTCTTAATGCGGACACTAAGTGCAATAAGTTTTCCCCTATTATCAGGTAGGTGTTAAATCCAGATATCATGTAATGTTACACAACCTAATACTTTTTTAGAGATGTTGTGGGAAGGGGAAGGGAGGGATAAGGATGGGTAATTTGGGGGAGGGCACTCTTGGGGGTAAATCCAATTTTCAGAATCTATATACAATTATATATTATTTTGTTAAAATTTGTATGATTGTTCAACAAATAAATTTCTCAATAAAAAGAATGCTTTTATGCTCTCCCAAAAGTTTTGATACGTTGCATGTTCATACTCATTCTCTTCTGAGAATTCCTTAATTTCTGTTATTCTTAGATCCATTATTCATTTAATATGTGATATTCAACCTCCACGTTTATGTGTGTATTTTTTTTTAAAAGAGAAGGACAGTGAGGTGGAGATGGAGAGCATCAATTTTTATTGAGTTTTTCACATAACTTTCCTTGCTCCGACATCTAGATGTGTACGTGGGTGCTGGGGCTGGAACCCGTGTTCTTGTACATGCCAAGCAAGCACCATAACCACCGAGCCACCACTCCAGCCCTTCATGTGTGTTTTGTGCAATCGTTTTTGCTATGAATTATTACGGTGATGGCATCATAGTCTTGTAGGATACATGGAAAAATATCTACTTTTTTATAATGGCTGAGATTTCCTTTGTGAGCTAGAATATGATCTGTTTTGGAGAACAATCCATGCGCTGCTGAAAGAAGGTATACTCTGCCCATTTTGGGTGGAATATTCTGTAGATGTCTGTTAAGTCTGTTTGATTTATGGTGTTTTATTGGAGATCTCTTTAATGATTTTTTGATTTGATGATGTGTCTTTCTGATAGAGGGGTGTTAAATTCTCCCAGTACTATTGTGTTGAGTCCCACAAATAGTTTTATGTCTTGGTGTGATTTTACCACCTAGTTTGGGGCAGTGGTGTTTGGAGAATACATATTTAGTATGCTTATGTTTTCCTGTTGTATTGTTCTCTTGACTAGGATGTAGTTGCCTTCTTTAGCTCTTCTAATTAATTTGTGTTTGAAATCCACTTGGTCAGAAGAATTGCAACCGCAGCTTGCCTTCTTAGACCATATGCCTGGTAGATTTTTTTTCCTATTGTTTCTCTCTTAATCTGTGTGTGTTACTGGCTGTAAGGTGGATTTCCTGTAGGCAATATATTATTGGATTTTGTTTTTTAATCCAATCCGCTAGTCTGTATCTTTTGATTGGTGCATTGAGACCATTTGTATTCAGTGTTAGAATAGTTATGTGGTTGTGGTTCACATTCATTGTTTTATTAGTAAGTTCTGTGCTGTCTTGGTGTTGTATTGATAGCAGCTACCTTTATTGAATTTCTTTTTTGTGCGTTTTGGGGAATGTTTGCTCGTTGTTCTATCTGGAGTTGATCTTTGAGGATTCTTTCTAATGCTGGCTTTCTCTTCATGAAAGCTGCAAATTTGTTCTTTTCATGACAAGTTTGTATTTCCCCCTCAAATTTGAAGCTGAGGTTTGCTAAGTATAATATTCCTGGCCTCATGGTATGTTAATTCAGGCCCTGACAGATCTCCTTCCATGATCTCATTGCTTCCAAAGTCTTAGCTGAAAAGTCAAACGAGGTTCTTATTGGTTTGCCTCTGAATGTTATTTTGCATTTATGCCTTGCCACATTCATTATTTTTTCCTTGATTTCCTCGTTGTACATTTTGAATATGATACGTGCTGCTGAGCTTCTTGTTTGGTTAGTCCTATTGGGTTTCCTATAAGCTTCCTGGATGAGCATAGCTGACTCTATTTTTATATGGGCAAAATTTTCTTTATTTCTTTGAGAATATTCCTTATACCATTTGTTTGCATTTCGATTTCTTCCTGTATCTCAATTACTTTTTTTTTTCAAAGAGAGAAGGGCAGAGAGAGAGACAGAGAGAATCAATTTTTATTGAATTTTTCACATGGCTTTTGTTGCTCTGATGCTTAATTGTGTACGTGGGTACTGGGTTTTGAACCCATGTACTTGTGCATGCCAGGCAAGCACCATTACTGCCAAGCCACCACTCCAGCCCCATCTCAATTACTCTTAAGATGTTTCTTATAATTTCATTGCAGATATTTTTAAATTTCTGTTCAAGTTCTGTGAGTTTCTTTTTTCTTTTATGTCATCTGTGAACCTAAGCTTTCTCAGCCTCTCCACATTGTCAGAAGTTCTTTCTTCAAAGCTGAGGCTCTGTTTTCCATAGAAGTTAGTCTATTATTAAATTCTTCCATGAGTCCTCTCATGTTATTGACTGCAGATTTTAGCTCTGTTACTTCCTTTTTGAGTATGTCTATTTCTTTAATAATAGTTTTTCATCTCTTGAATTTTCTCTTAGTACCTTCTTTATATTTTCTTTTACGTCATTGTTCCTTTTAATAATCATTAAGTGTAATTTCAGGGTTTTCATGTCTTTTCCTATCCATGGCATCCTTGTTAGGGGAGTTGCATATTTGAGGTAAATCTTTCCTATTTTGATTATTTTTTAAGATCTCTTCTGGATCTCTGAATTGATATTTCTTGTGGTGAAGGTTGGAAGTTCTCCAGGTGATTTTTCCCTTGCAAGTCAAAGGGTTGGATTGGCCATCACCTCTTTGATGATCACCTTCTTCCAGATGCTACTTCTGCCTGAGTCCTCATTTTGCTTCACTTTTGGTTCCAGGCTGAAAGTTGCAGATCTGAACCTGGGTTGTCTTGGGAACCTCCTCCAGTTGGTCCTGAGCAAGGACTGCTCTGGACAGGGGTCCTGAGTACCTGCTGGCTAGTACTGAAAGAAACCCCAATGGCATGTAGGGAATCAGGTCTGCTGGGCTGCTCCAGGTAGGGAACCTCCTTTCAGTTGGTCCTGAGCAGGGGCTGCTCTAGACAGGTGTCCTAAGCACCTGCCAGCCAGGACTGAAGGAGGCCCTGACTGGCACATGGAGCCTCAGGGTAGGTGGGCCTGCTTCTGGTGGGGGATGTTCTCCAGTTGGTCCTGAGCAGGGACTGGTACAGAAAGGGATCCTATCAGTGGTGTCCTGATTGCCTGCTGACTGGGAATAAAAAAGTCCCTGACAGGCATGCTAGGCTTCATTTAGGCAGGGAACCTCCTCTGGCTGTCCTGAGCATCTGCTGGCAGGACTCAAAGAGGCTTGGACAGGCATGCTGGCTGTCAGGTAGACGGGGGCTACTCCAGTTGGGGAACTTCCTCAAGTTGGTCCTGTGCAGGGGCTGCTCCAGACGGGGGTCCTGCTAGTGGTATGCTGCCAACTGGGACTGAAAAGCTCATTTTTATTTTTAATATGAGACAGGGTGACACTAAGATGTTTAGGTCCAAGCAAGAAAGACAAGGTGGTTTTGCTATACTAGATCTAGAACTGTACAAAGACAGCATGGTATTGGTATCAAGATGGAGTGAAGACCAATGAAATAGAATAGAAGACAGTGAAACAAGACTTCAAATCTTTAAGCATATGATCTTTGACAAAGGGGGACAAAATATTACATGGAGGATAGACAGCCTATTCAGCAAAGGGTGCTGAATAAACTAGACAGCCAATTGCAGAAAGTTGAAATTAGATCCTATCTTTCACCTAAAATGAAAATCAAACCAAAATGGATCAAGGAGCTAGGAATTAAACCAGCTACCTTGCAACTGCTGGAAGATAAATTAGAACCAACATTACAGCATCTGGGAGAAGGCGAAGACTTTCTCAACGTGTCTCATAAAGTGGATGAAGTAAAGTAAAAAATCAGTGAATGGGATGCCATAAAGCTAAAAATCTTTTGCTCAGCCAAGGAAATGATCAAAATTGTCAAGAGTCTTCCTACAGAATGGGAGAGAATCATGGCCTGTGATTCTTCTGACTGGGGACTCATATCCAGAATCTACAAAATCCTGAAAACTCTCAACCTCAAAACCACTAACAACTCAATCATTAAATGGACCAAAAAGCTAAATAGAAATTTCTAAACACAGGACATTTAACAAGCCAATGAATATACGAGAAAGTGCTCTAAATCACTAGTAATTGGAGAAATGTGAATGAAAATTACATTAAGATTTCACCTCATGCCAGTCAGATTGGCAAAAATGAAGAAAATAAACAATAATAGATGGTGGAGGGGTTGTAAAAAGGTGGGCACCCTAGCACACTGTTGGTGGAACTGCAGACTGGTACAGCCCTTCTGGAAAGCAGTATGGAGAATCCTCAAAAAATTAGGGTTGAATCTATCATATGATCCAGCTATCTCTCTCTTGGGTATTTTTCCAGGGGATTTAGAATCAGCACATTGTAGTGACACAGCAAAATCTATGTTCATAGCAGTTCAATTTACAATAGTTAAATTATGGAAAGAACTCAGATGTCCCTCACTGGATGAATGGATCCAAAAACTCTGATATATATCTATATCTATATCATTTATATCAGTCATGGAGTTCTACTCAGAAATTAGGAACAATGATATTGCAGCCTTAGAAGATAAATGGTTGGCGATGGAAGAAATTATGTTGAATGAAGTTAGCTTAACCCAGAGAGTCAAGGGTTTAATGTCTTCACTCATCTGTGGAAGTTGGAGCTAGACCATGGCCTCTGTGAAAGGTGACTAACTCACCTGTGTTAGACCCAGGAAAGGTGTAGTAACTCATAACCTACGGCATTCATAGAGATGTATCAGGAACGAGGATGGGGGGGGGAGGAAACGGGGGAGGGGTAAAGGTGGGAGAATAGGGTGGGCTCTAGGGGGTAAATCTGATTTTAAGAATATATACATATCATATTGTTTCGTTGGATGCATTTTTAATTGTACACTAACTAAATTTCTTAATAAAAACAAAACAAAATAAAACAAGAAAAGATGCTTAGGTACTCACTAAGTTGCTACTTGTCTTTGAACTTGTATTCCTGCAGTGTCAGCCTCAAAACTGCTGGATTAAAGTTGTGCACAATAACCTGGCCTCAGATAGTCTTTCTCCCATCATGTGCTGAGTAGACTCAAGTGGAAGCGTGCATGTCAGAGTGAGGGATGTGTCTGCTCTGAGTTCTAAAGTCTCGCTAAGGATTCTGTGGTCATGTCCAGGTAGACATTTTAGAGACAGGATTGAGAAGTATTTAAGGCACATGTGTGTCTGGGTTAGGAACAGGTCAGAGAAGTATAAGGTCACTTCACCTCATCAGGATGCCCACATGCCCCTTCAGGGTCCTGAACTGTGCCTTGACACTTCCTGGACTTGAGGAGAGAAGACCAGGGCAGGACAGGTGCCAAGCCAGCATGGTGTGATGCTGTTGTGGGCAGCACTGCACATAGAGCTGTGGGGAGCAGTGGCTGCCAGTCAACTCACTGGTGTTCTCAGTGTCCTGCTCTTCCCTTCCTTTCCTCACACCCTGTGTCCTGCCTGAGTCCCAACAGGCATGATGTTTGGATTTCAGAGCCCCGCAGCTTGTAGCCTCCATGGGGGTCTTGGTTGCTTGGAGAATAGCATGGTGTTTGTTCCCTTTTCCTGTGCCTCAGTTGAAGCTGTGTTTTTCAGGCAGTGTCTGGTACTCAGTAACTTTTAGTATCCTAGAGAGTGTGATCTGCAGAGCACAGGTGAGGAGTTGTCCCTTATCTTTGGTATTAACAAGACTCATTGTGTGTAAAATGATAATACTTGCGTTGTAAGGTGGAGAAACTGTTCTTTTTGTAGTACTCACTGCCCCTTTAACAAGCATCCCTTCGTTAAAGTTGTTGAGATGTGGCTTATGCAAACACAGGTGTTAAAGGCAGATGTTTTACCAAGTACAGTGGAACTGCTTGTCATTCAGCTACCCAGGAGGCTGTGGCTGACTGATTGCTAGTTGGAGGCCAGCCTTGGCAACTTATTGAGATGCAGCTCAAAGACAAAAGAAACAGATCTAATGATGTGAAATGCCAGCAGTTCTGGTGGTTCAAACCCAGTATTAGCATATTATCGAGGCCCTAAACAACTGAACGGAGCGTGTCTCAAAATCATAAATGAAAAGCCTGGGGATGAGGCTCAGTGATTAAGTATCTTGAGTTCAATGCTTGGTGCCAAAGCAAACCAAAGTGATAAAATCAAAAAGGTGTAGGATGGAGCTCAGTGGTAGATGATCCTGGAATTCCAAGTCTGTTGCCACCACCACCAACTCCACACATACAAACACACACACATATACACACAAACACAGCGCACATGCACACAATGACTCGTGGTTCATCTGCACAATTTCATTACATCTCCAGCACTTGGGAGAGGGTGGTGCCCTTCTGAAAAGTTGGTAGGTGTAGAGTCCGTGCCCTGTGCATGATGGCTGAGTTCAGAGACAGGAGATGGAGGAGGGGCCTCAGCTGTGTCAGGAGGGCTTTCTCACTGTGCATGGGAAACTGTCTGCTTCCTTGGTATCTGGCACCCACAGGAAGGGTTGTGTTTAGAATTGGTTCATGACAGTGTCTGTCCCTGAACTCCAGACAGTTGAGAGTGTGACACAGAAGCACAAACACAGAGAACTAGCTGCAAGGGATTTACTGGAGATAGAGACAGAATTCGAGGACAGTTTGAGGGGAATGGTAACTCCACTGTGGGCCTCAGATTCAGAGGTGATCCTGACTTTCTGGTTGCAGCATCATTATTTGCAGCAGAGTTTAAAAGTTAATCCATTAACGGTACATGTTCCGGAAGGTTTCTCATGTTCGTTGCACTTTCCTTTTATGCACCGGCAGTTTCGTTCCCAAGGTAGAGCTGGGGACAGAGGGACAGAGAGAGACAGTTTCATACATTTGGCAGTGGCATCCCATGCGACACTGGGGGAAGAGAAGTCCCATGCTGGGGTGAGGGCCTGCCCTGTTGGGAGCACTACAGCAGTAGTGAGAACAAGCCCAGTCAGGAGGAAGAGGAGCTCTCAGCAGGTGTGTCACTCACGGGCTTGGGGCCCACTGTCAGCTGTCTCTCCTTCTGTGTACTCCTGACCTGCCACATGCACACTCTTACACCTTACT
>PVKS010052230.1:0-10849 GCA_004027875.1 Aplodontia rufa
GATTACATGATTTTTATTTTTAATTCTGATTAAGTGGTGAATTACATTTATTGATTTGCATATGTTGAACCAGCCTTGTTTTCCTGGAATGAAGCACACTTCATCATGATGTGTTATCTTTTTAATGTGCTTTTGTATCCGATTAGCTACAATTTTATGAAGGATTTTTGCATCAATGTTCATCAGGGAAATTGGTCTGCAGTTTTCTTTTCTTGATGTTTCTTTGTTGGATTTTGGTATCAGTGTAATATTTGCTTCATTAAAAGTGTTTGGGAGTGTTCCCACTCTGCCAATTTCATGGAAGAGCTTATAGAAGATCAGTGTTAGCTCTTCTGTGAAGGCTTGGTAGAATTCTGCTGTATATCCATCCAGTCCTGAGCTTTTCTATTTTGGAAGAGCTTTGATTGCTTCTTCAATTTTGCTGTCTGTGATAGGTTGGTTTATATTTTCAATGTCCTCCTGTGTTAATGAGGGGATGTCGTATGTGTCCAAGTATCTGTCCATGTCCTCCAGATTATCAAACTTGGCAGAGTATAAATTTTCAAAATAGATTGTAATAAACTTCTGGATTTTGGTTGAGTCTGTGGTGATATCACCATTTTTCATCTTTGATTTTATCGATTTGCTTCATTTTGTTCTTCCTTTCAGTGAGGTTGGCAAGTGGTCTGTAGATCTTGATTTTTTTTTTCAAAGAACCAACTCTTTGTTTTGTTAATAATTTTTATTTTGTTGTTGTTGTTGTTGTTGTTCTCAATTTCATTGATTTCAGCTCTGATTTTAGTTATTTCCTGTCTTCTATTAGCTTTGGGATTGGATTGTTCCTCTTTTTGTAGGCATTTGTGTTGTAGCATAAGGCTTTTTATCTGGGCTCTTTCTAGATTTTTGCTATAAATTTACCTTTTAAGAATGCCTTCATACTGTCCCTGAAATTTCAGTATGTTGTTTCCTCATTCTCATTCAATTCCAAGAACTTCTGGATTTCTTTTCTCATTGCCTCTTTTATCGACCCTTCGTTTAAGAGGAAATTATTCAATTTCCAAGTATTTGAGTAGTTTATGTTTTTTCTCTTGTTGTTGATTGCTAAGATCATAGCATTTTGACCTGACAGAATACATGTGATTATATCCACTTTTTTGTATTTGTTAAGATTACCTCAGTGAACTAGGATGTGATCTATTTTATAAAAGGATCTTTGAGCTGCTGAGAAGGTAAATTCAGTTGTCTTAGGATACAATATTCTGTAGATGTCTGTTAAGCCTGATTAATTAATAGAGTTGTTCAGGTTGGAAATGTCTTTATTGATTTTTGGTTTTGATGATCTGTCCAATGTTGATCGTGGTGTACTGAAGTCCCCCAGTATTATTGTGTTGATATCAATGAAAGGATTAATGTCCCTAAGTATTTTTTCCATATATTTGGAGGGGTTGCAATTGGGGCATAGTTGTTAATTATCATTATATCTTCTTGGTAAACCGTCCCTTTTATTATGATAAAGTTCCCTCTTTGTCCTTTCTGACTAGCTTTAGCTGGAAATTAATTTTATCAGAAATTAGGATCACCATGCCAGCTTGCTTTTGTGGGCCACAGGCCTGGTAGACATTTTGCCAACCTTTCACTTTCAGTCTGTGTCTATTTTTGAGTGTTAAGTGTGTCTTCTATAAACAACATATTGTCGGAATTTGTTTATTGATCCAGTTAGCTAGTCTGTGTCTTTTAATTGGGGCATTGAGATCATTCACATTCAGAGTTAGAATAGATAAGGGAGGCTGAGTCTCAGACTTTGTGACTATTACAGAGTTTTCAGTCATCTTGGAAGTCATTTGGTGTGTAATGTGGTTATTGACTCACCCTTGTTTAAGGATTTAGGGTATCATAAGCATTTTCTTCTGAATGAAGAATATCCTTGAGAATATTCTGTAGTGCAGAAATTGTGTTCATGTATCTTGCTAACTTGAGTTTATCATTGAAGTATTTAATTTCCCCATCACATTTGAAGCTGAGTTTTGCAGGGTATATTATTTTTGGCTAGAGATTGCTATTTTTCAAAGCTTGAAAAATAGTGTTCCAAGATCTTCTGGCCTTCATTGTTTGATCTGAAAAATCCATAGTGATCCTAATTGGGTTGCCTCTGATTTGGGGCTTTTCTCTAGCTGCTTTTAGAATTCTCTGTTTAATTTCTCTGTTATTCATTTTGTACATGATATGTCTTGGTGAATTTCTCATTTGGTTAGGTCTGTTTGGTGTTCTATAAGCATACTGGATGGGATATTCTGAGTCAATTTTAAAGTGAGGGAAGTTCTCATTTAGGATTTCGCTTAAGATATTTTTAATGCCTCTTATTTGCTGTTTGGAGTTTTCATCCAGGCCAATGATTCTCAGGTTATTTCTCCTCATCTAAACAAATATTATTTGGAAGTTCTGGCCATGTAATGTAAGTTTCTTATCTTTTCTATCCTCTTTGAACTCAACATTGCTTAGCCTATCTTTGTTATCTGATGTACATTCTTTGAGAGCTGAAGTTCTATTTTCAGTGGAATCTACTGAGGTGTTAGTATGTTCCAGTGAAGATTTGATTTGGTTGACCGTGTTTTTCAATTCTGATAGCTCTGCTACATCTCTTCTCAGGATGTCTAATTCTTTGTAGAGCGTATCTTTCATCTCATGGAATTGCTCCCTTATTTCCTTATAAAAGTTGTCTCTCATCCCTTGAAATTGTTCTCTGATCTCTTTCCTTAATTCTTCTTTCAACTCTCTGATTGAGTTACTAATCATAATGTTGATACAATATCTTTGGTTTTCATCTAGGGCCTCAGCCATGGGGTCCTTGGGTAGGGAGTTGTGAGGTTGAGGAGGAGAGTTATTTCCTCTTTTCCTCACTTTCAGAAACAGTGGGTGTGCCTTGGAGTTCAACCATGTTACTCTTGTAGGGGTAATTGGAGCTTCTTATGGTTTTGCTTCGTTGGGATGGGGAGCTAGTTGGGCAACTCAGACTTATAGATGCCAGACCAATCTGTGAGAACTTGAGAGCCTATAGGTACAGATACTAGACAGTTTCAACTAAAACAGATACAATGATGATTAGCACCTACAGGAGCAGTTTTCTTTGAGAGAGCTCTCACAATATATTATGATAGCAAGGAAATATCCATTTTGAAGAATGTCTGTTTCTTCAGATAGCAGTACCTCTGTAAGTAGGGAGAAGAAATGACTAGGAAGTCAAGGAGGTGAATTGGGGAGGTAAATAAGAACATCTGACTTAGAATAAAGAGGACCAAGTGATTAGGGGGGAGTAGGCTATTTGATTAGGAATAAGGAAAATATAGAAATGGGGTGTGGGTGAGGTAAAGACTTTGGGTGAGAAAGAGAGAAAACTACTTATATTTAAGAATTGCCAGAGTATAGAGGAAGAAGAGGTTAGTATGGGGAGTGGTTCTCTTCGCCCATAGGAGACTGAGGGCTATTTTGCTATCATGAAGTGTTTTCCTAGTTGGATCCCAATGCTATAGAGACAGCAGTCAGGTTCAAGAAGACACAGAGACAGTAGGAGCCAATCACCAAAACATACTCACAGATAAATATTTATATTCACAAACACCAAATTATTAACCATAAAGCAAAAAATGATTTAAAAAACCCAGAAAAAACAAAAATGTTAAAAGTTGAATAAATTGAAAATATTATACTCCAGCAGGATCCCCATTTAAAAAAGAAAAAAGAAAAAAAAAGAAACTAGTTGGGAAAGTTCTGATTTTTTGCCCCCTAGGTCAGCGAGCATGTACCGTGGTGGGACGTGTTCAAATCTGCCATCTAGCTGGGGATTCTTCACAGTTGAGCTTGTCAGGGGAGATGCAGTTTGGTTATCTCCAATGACCTGTTTTTTCCTAGAGGATCTCCTCAAAATTCTGTTGCAGAGGGGTAGAAGATCCTGCCCTCTCCTGCTTCTTGTGAGGATTGAGCTCAGCACCCCCTGAGCTGCATTCCTGGGCTGATTATTTTCTGCCTTTCAACACTCCAGAACTTCTTGAGCTGTGGGCTCAGAAGCTGTAGACAGTCTAGTTGATCCTAGTGAAGTTGTGTGGATTCTGATTGTTCCAAGGATAGTGGTCAGACTGAGACTTGCTTCCCTAGGATCACTGATGACCCACTCTGGGTGACTTATGATCTTCAGAAGCCCCAAGAGCTGCTCTGTGGGGTTGACAGAAACCCGGCCAGGGAAGATGTGTGTGAGTCCAGGTTGTGCCAGTGTTTATGTGACCTATGGGGACTTGGCTGTGCACAGAACTCAGGGGCT
This sequence comes from Aplodontia rufa, assembly GCA_004027875.1. NCBI lineage: Eukaryota > Metazoa > Chordata > Mammalia > Rodentia > Aplodontiidae > Aplodontia > Aplodontia rufa. Next base: position 4,292 of record PVKS010052230.1, read on the forward strand.
GAGGGAGAGCTCAGGCTGCCCCTTATGTTCAAAGGTTCCTGAGGCTAATGTCAGACCTTGCCTTGTTAGAGAGTTAAAGGCAGCTTTGGGGAGTCTGAGGCAGGTGGTCCCCTTGAGAAGGATGTGCCCTACTGCACCGAGCTCTGTTCACAGACTCCTCCTATTCGGGCGTGTAAGGGGGCAAGCAGAGGGTCACCATCTGAAAGATCTGTGAGTTGGAGAGGTGATTTGCAGCCCCCTGGGCAGACGGCCAGGTCATGGTGCGGTGAAATCTGTTTTTCTGTCTGTGGAGACTGGGGTCCGGAGTCCGTTCTTAAATGATGGGTCTGGTTTCACTTTTGCTGAGTGAGCGTCCAGCCCTGCCCTCAGGGGGACCTCAAAATGTCGGGCGGCGGGGCGGCTCAGGTGCCTGTGGTGCAGGAACAGCTGCAGGTTCACTATTGCCAGCAATTAATTCCCCGAGCTACGGAATCAGCTCTTACAAATCATGAGCCAGCGGGTAGAAGGCGTTGCCCGCTGCACTAGGTTTGGGTACTTGTGCCCTTTCCTCCCCTCCAGGGTAGCTGCCCTCCCCCCAGCTGTGGAGCTGACTGAGCGGGCGCGACAAACTTGTCATTTAGATTGTTAATGCACCTCTCTTTTCTTTTGGTATTGAAAAATCAGTGAGGGGGTTAATGTTCCCCCACACTGAGAGCTCTGTCTTACCGTGGGATACCACCTCCACTCCTGCAGTGTGAAGTGTTTCTTAAGAGCAATTTGGAGTCGCTGGTCATGGGGTGGTCACCATGTTCCTCATTTAAAATAACACTTTGTGAGCACAATGGTGCATACCTGAATCTCGAGACCTAGATAGGAAGAATGTAAATTCAAGACCAACCTAGTCTACTTATTGACCCTGACCCTGTCTCAAAATAAAAATAAAAAAGGACTGTGGATATATAATACAGTGGTACAGCATCCTTGAGTTTTATCCTCATGATGGAAAAAAATTAAAAGATTGAGAACTGGCTGGTGATGCAGATCAGTATTAGAGAGTTTCTGGGTTCTAACCATAGAACTGAAATGAAAAAATATATAGTTATTTCCCATAAAATATGCTAATTTTTCACATTGAAATAAATGATGGTTTAACCAAGATTTCTATGGAAGAAAGACTTGTACGTTTCTTGTTAAAGCAAATTATCTTAGATAATCTGTTTTTGAGCACATGTTGAAGTTTATTGCGTTGTCATGGGAGGACTAACAGCTATATAACAAGTGTACCTGTTTGAATTAAAGTAACTTTTTCCTAGTTGATATACTTCATAAGGAAAAGTAAATCTATTTATATACATAGCTGAGCTTCCACCTACAAATAGCACTTCATTTTAAATAACAATGAAGTGCTATCTGGACAGTTGAGAGTGATAGAGGCTGGTCTGCTGGAAGTCAGGTTCACATCCCAAAGTCAAAGAATGAAATCCGAGGAATGCTGAGGCAAGTAGAGTAGAGAGATTTTATTTCAGAAAGGCAAGAAAGAAAAGACTTCTCAAGCAGAGGAGAGTCTCAGAACCTAGCACTTAAAGAGGGTGTCTGGCTCATCTATCTTACAGTCTCTCAAAACTTTCCCTCTTTGATCAATCATTGCCTTCCCTCCTCCATGATCATGATGGTGAAGTCCTATTGAGTCTTTTCATATGTGTCCAGGAGCACCTTTATCAGTAGAAGGGAAGTCTCTGCTTGGAAATCCTTTGTTAGCAGAGGGACACGTTGAGCTGATATGCACATCTGTCTATTTGGAACAGTCTCTTCGCACCCTTAGAAAAAAATGAATGCCAGCCAATATCCTCCTTATCAACTCTCACCATTTTCCCTACATTGGCTGCCTGACTTTTTCTCCTGGCTCATTTTCATCTCCATGTTTTCAGAAGAAAAATAGAAGTAAATGTACATGTACTATAATTAGACACAGCAAGTATAAAACCTTGTTGCTACACAGTTGTCCCCAAACTCAGGAGGTTTCCTCTCACAAGTCCTTGTATCTTCTCACAAAGACACCATGCCTCTCTAGATCTCATTCAATTATGAGATAGTGCTATGTTTATAGTCACATGTATCAGCAATCTCCTCTGACTCTTCAGAGGGGCTCTTTATTTCAAACTTCAGTACATTCGGTTAGAGGCATTGATTATTTTCTTTGATTTTCCTTTAGAAGGAGGTCTGTGCTTCCCATTCACCCATCCCTTGGTCTAATTTCATTTCTTATAGCTAACGCACAGATCAGCGTCACACTCTATTTGTTCTTTGTCTACCTACCAATCAGAATATATTTAGCAGGAAGGCAGGGTTTACAAGGTGTTAAGTGTATAAAACAGAGCCAAGGATACCACAGACCTCAATGTGTATTTGATGAGTAATACCTACTCTATAAATGTGTAGAGTGCTTATATTATCTCCACTGAAGAGTGTATATGTGTGTGTGTGTGTGTGTGTGTATGTGTGTGTGTGTGTAATGAAGCCTCTATTAATGGTTATTAGGGTTATTTCTGGGCTAGGTAAACAATGCTTCTGTGAACATAGATGACTAATAGAACTTGTTTTTGCATCTTGACATCTGCTAATTTTCTTGGTAACAGTCCTATCAGTTAACCAAATCTAAAGACTGGGCCCCCCAAGTCCATGGGGAAACCTCATATTCAAGAACTCATGCCTTAGTGATCTTTTAAAAGTATGGAATATGTACTGATTGTGTGCATATTTCTCTTTCTTGTCATTATTCCCTGTATAATACAGTGTAACAACGCTTCACATGATGCCTCCATTAGGTACAGGTATGCAATTAGGCAACAAAATTAATCTAGACTTTGATGCTTAAGGCGAACCTACACAGATTACATACAAACACTGCCCCAGTTTGTGCAAAGGACTTAAGGATTTGCAGATTTTGGTGTCCATGGGGGGTCCTGGAAACAACTCCTCATGCTTACCAAGGTATGACAGTATGTCATCCTTATTGCAGAATGAAAAGTCTATTCCTTGGCATCAGCCTTGGCTTGTTCTGTCATTATATATTTGTTGTTGATTGTTTGATGATGAATTCCTCCTATTTGTAAGACCATGTTTAATGAATAAAAAAACATAAAGTACACTGTTCTACCTTTAAAAAGAAAAAGAAACAAAGAAAAGAAAACTCTATTCCTGGGTTTGAGACTCTATCATACAGCTTAATTATTAAGTGATAAGCATAATTTCATTTGATTACTGGTCCAGCAATACAAAGTGACTGCTTTCAGTTAAGGAGTCCTCTGTGGGCTTAAGGGAAGGAAGATTCTAAATAAAATTCAGGAGAACAATTTTATCTCTCTCCCTAGATTTGTGGATGCTAAAGCTGACAGAAATAAAAGCAGAGGGCAGAGACTGAATTAAGGTAATGTTGGTCATTTAAGTTGCTGAATCCAGCTATCCTTGAAGCCCTCCTGCTCGTGGCTTCCCTTTGTGCATTTCTACAGGAAGTTTAAGTTGGATAGCATTGAACTCTGTGTCTCCTAAGTGTTGTGTTCATGTTTATACATTTTTGGTGTTTATGTATACATTTGAATAAGATGAATTTCTAAGGCTCAAGGGGCTATGAGAAAGCAAAAAAATCTACATTCTAACAGAAATTTGCAAATTGAGGAGAGAGAATCTTTAAAAAGGGGACTGAAAAGGACAAGGAAATACATTGCAATGTGCTACTGAAAGCTCTCAAGAACGTTGAGCCTGTCTTTCCTCACTTTCTTGGGCCTGCCATGTGGTCTACTTATTTATGCACCTGAATTCTCTTGTCAGATCTCTGAATCTGTCCTTGACTACACTCAACAACGTGATAAAGTGAGTAAGAGTGCACTGGGTGGCGATGGAAGGGAAGAGGGGAATCTCAGTCTCATTTCTAGAGAGAATCTTGAGATGCTTAGTAAAGTTAAGTCTGCAGCTACTTACTTAGTCAGACAGAAGGTACATATGAAAGCAGTTAAGATCATACTCGATCATAAAGATAATTCGATTAGACTAAGGAAACAAGTTAGAAAATGTTAGTTGTGACTAAACATTTGAAAGCCTTTACTCCAAGGCTAAGGGGCTTTTCTCTCATCCCAGGGGTAGTAATGAGGCCATATGAAGAACTCAGAGCTCTGTCCTCAAATGTCATCCAGAATTAAAAAGGGGGTTGAGTCATGAGCACAGGTGTCTTCTTATACACTCCTCTCCTGAGATACCTATTATGGACCATATTTTTTGTCCCTGTGAAATTCCTGTGTTGTCTCCACCCTCTGAAGAGTTGGTAATACAGATTGAAGCCTTTGGGTGGTAATTAGTTTTGGATAAGTTCCTGTGGAGGATTCCATGATGGGACCAGTGTGCTTTTAGAGAGGTAGGTTCTTTGTTTTTCCATCAGAAATCTCAGATAGAGGCACAAGCGGAGAAAAAGACACTTACTTCATTGGGACTTTTTACTCCAAGAGAAGGACACAAGACTAACCAAAAGAGTGTTCACCTGGTTCTGGACAAAGGCAGAGAATGTGTTATTCATATGAAAGGGTAGGAGGAGTGGACTTGAGTTAGGAACATTAATTGGATTTAAGCAAATTATAAAACATGTTTTGTCTTTTCTTGAGCAGGCATTTTTTCATGGGGGAAGTGGTAGTCGACTCTCTTCCTGACCACAAATGTTGCATCCCCTGAAAAGCTGCTATATCCTGCATAAATATTTTACCCTGTGTTAAGGATGAATTGTTGCAATTCTTGGAGAATCACTACATGGGACATTGAACAGATCACCAATGATGGCAAGTAAAAACATTAGGGTCTCAGAAATTTGTTGTTTTGATGACTCTTCAATAGTTGCAACTTTCACGCTGTTTGTCCTTGAAAATCACGGACAGATTCACCTGGTTTCGGTAGCTGTAAGGTTGTTTGAGTGTATATGTGTAAGGCACACGCCAACCTTTGAAGAGGAGTCAAGCTGTAAGTTAAGGTCCCTGTGTACATTTTCCCTTTTCAAGTAGTGTTGACTCTCTCAAGACTACTTTTAAGAAGAGAAAGAGAAAAGAACAGGCATTTTGACCACAATAGGACACAATGATAGGAGTCTCAGAGTACGTGACAGGAGGAAGCTAATCTCCACCCCAAGCCCAGTTATCAGGGCACCAGATGCTTTGCCCATTACTCATGAGCCCCCAGAAATGAGAGAAATAATATGTGTTCTGTAAGGACTCAACTCTAGTTTTATTACAGCAGCTTGAACTGGGGCACCCTGCTCTCCTCACCCTGCTCTGAGGCTGCAATTCCCCATTTAGACCTTCCCCTTGTGTTGTTACCTGGGTCAGATCCCAGGCTGCCTTTCCCATTGTCCCACACCAGATATGCATGGGACTTCTATTGCAAACCTTCTCAGTATGATCCATAGGAAGATGAAGATTGGAGGTCAGAGCTGGTGAGGAATCAAGGCAGAGTGTGTGGGGTATACTCAAGGAGAAGGAAAGGTCAGATTATACCTCTAGACCAAAGACTATTAGGACCCTTAGGAAATATGTTAATTTCTGCAAACTTTCCTGCATTGGTAAATACACTGGGCTGGGATTTGTGGGTCTAATTTTGGGAGTGAGTGTCAGTTTGCCTCCAGAGGACATGCTGGATGTTATAGCAATAATCTTCCAGTTGGAAAACAAGAAGATCTTGCAAGAAGATCTTGGAAAAATAGGATAAATATATATATGAATGCTGCAAAAAAGGAAGAACATTGAATAAAAAAAGAAAATATGCCATGTATGGTGGCAGAGTTCCATAATCCATCTACTCAGGTGGCTGTGTTAGAAGGATCACCTGTTCCAAGTCAGCCTTGGCAATCGAGCAAGACCCTGACTCAAAATAAAGAATGTAAAGGCCTCAGGTTGAGGTTCAACTTTAATTGCCTCAAGAAAAAATACAACTATACTCAGAGGTGTGCTATTGCAAGATTGATTCACAGTTTCAGATGGATGGAAGAGTAGAAGGAAGAGACAGTCTTTGTCACACAATTAGCAATGCACTGGGTCAAGGCACAGGCTTCACTGTAGCTTTACTGGGACATGTTTTGATGTCTTTGGGCAATTGATTTTAACTGTGTGTGGTTTTGTGTTATTACCTGATGTTAAGTTATGAAAATGTGATATACCATAAAAACATCCATGACCAAATGTGCATTATAACCCAAACATAGCAAAAATGCAGCTGGTATATTAACATAGTTGCTAGAAATTATTTGTAATAAATGTGTCAGTAACAATGAATTAATTTAACTTTGCATCATCAATATCAAATGCAAAGTATGTTGTATGATTTGAAATCAGTAAATTTATTAGGTCAAAATGATTATTATCAAATGGCTAACCAGTCTTCAAATTGTCTACATCCAAGAGTGGAGCACTTGGACCACTTTCTTACCTAGTAGCACATTTGAAGAGATAGTTAATCAACTCCAAGCAATGAAAATTCTTGGAAAGATGCAGTACAGAACAAGAAGTTTTTATTTAGGTTCTGATTCCTGGCATAGAGGGAGGTGAA
>PVKS010052231.1:0-10843 GCA_004027875.1 Aplodontia rufa
TTATGTGCTGCAGTAATTTTTCCACATACTTGGGAGCATTCATGTTTGGAGAGTATATATTTACTATGGTTATATTTTCCTGTTGTATTGTTTCCCTTACTACAATTTAGTGGTCTTCTTTATGTTTTATCATTAATTTATGTTTGAAATCTACTTTGTCAGATATTAAGTATTGCAACTCCAGCTTCCTTTATTGGGTCATATGCCTGATAGTTTTTTTTCCTTCCTTGCATTCTCAATCTGTGGATATTGTTGGTTATTACGTAGGTCTCTTGTAAGCAGCATATTGCTTTTTGATCCAATCTGTTAATCTACGTCTTGTGATTGGTACATTGAGACCATTCACATTCAGTGTTAGGATAGTTATGTCATTGTGGTTGATAGTCATCATGTTTTATTAGAGAGTTCTGTGCTTTCTTGGTTGTTTTTTGATAGCAAGTACTTTTATTGAATTCCTGTTTGTGGGTTTTGGGTAATGTTAGCTTATTCTTCTATCTGGAGTTTACCTTTGGGGATTCTTTGTAATGCTGTTTTTCTGTTCATGAATGCTGCATATTTGATCTTATCATGAAATGCTCATATTTCCCAATTGATTTTGAAGCTGAAATTTGTTGGGTATAGTATTCTTGGCTGAAAGTTGTGGTCTTTAAGAGATTGAAAGATCTCCTTTCATGATCTTCTTGCTTTTAGAGTTTGAGCTGAAAAGTCAGATGTGATCCTTATTGGTTTGGCTCTGAATGTGATTTAGTGTTTCTTTCTTACTGCTTTTAATAGTCTTTTCTTGATTTCCCTGTTATACATTTTGAATATGTTGTGTCTCAGTGAACTTCCCTTTTGATTTACTTCCTGAATGAGCATATCTGATTCTGTTTTATCATGGGTAGATTTTTCTTTAACTATTTCATTGACTATGTTCTTAATGTTTCTTCCTGTTTCCCAATTATTAGATTGTTTCTTCTTCCTTTTTTTTAAGAGAGAAGGACAGTGAGAGAGAGAGAGACAGACAGAGAGAATCAATTTTTATTGAGTTTTCCACATGGCTTTTTCTGTTCTGACACTTAGTTGTTTACATGGGTGCGGGGTTTTGAACCCATGTATTCAGGCATGCTGGGCAAGCACCATAACCACCGAGCCACCACTCCAGCCCAGATTGTTTCTTCTGATTTCATCCCAGACATTTTGAAAATTCTCGTGTTCTGTGAGGTTTTTCTTTTTTGTCATTTGTGTGCTCAAACTTATTCAGCCTATCTTCATTGTCAGAAATTCTTTCTTCCAGAGCTGAGGTTCCATTTTCTATAGAGTTATTGAGTTATAGAGTTATTGTTGTTCTTGGATAATGGAGTTTTTCATCTCATTTAGTCCATTACCTATTCTTTCATTTCATTGTTCCTTTTGGTAATCAGATCATTGATAATTATTTCTAGGTTTTCATCCTGCTTCCTGTCTGTGTGTTCCTTGGATGGGAAGGTGAACCTTTCTGTTGTGTTTCCTCATTTTTGATGTCCTTCTTCTATATCTTTGAATTGAGTTTCCCTGTGTTGAAAGTAAGGAGGTCTGGAAGTTGTTCTTCCTTGTAGATCAAAGGATCAGGTCAAACACCACTCCTCTGATGACCACTGTTTTCCAGAAACCTGCTTCCATTTGCTGTATCTTGTAGATCAAGGTCCCAGGTCATTGATCCATTACCTGTTGGGGGTGTGTGGCAGTCTGCTTGATTGTAGAAGTACAGCAGCCCTAGTGCTTTGCTGGTTCTTGTCGGGCTGGAACAAGCCTTCAGAATGCTATAGCAGGACCTGGGATCCTTAGCAGCTAGTATGTGTCCAACTTACCTGGATCTGCCAGGAATGGGCTGTGTCTGGGCAGTTACATGTGTGGAGTTTGGGTGGTTTAGGATGGGCAGGTGGGTGGGGATGGGTAGAGTTAAGGGGCAGGGGTAGGTGGTGCCCTGAAGGGCCCCTCCACTGGAGGCCTGGGTTGGCAGTGGCTGTTTTGGTCGGCTCCAGTGGGGTTCCTGCACAGGGTTGCTCTGTGTGCACCTGAAGGGCCCTTCAACACTTTTTATTTTCTTAACAATATCTTTTGCTAATTTTCCCCAATTTTAAATTTGATAACATATGCTTTATGAAGGCTTTTTTATTTATCCAGCTTTTGGTATCATATCTATTGTTCTTGTATCATTTTTTAAAGAAAGAAATCTTAATTTTATTTTTTCATCTGGTTTTTGTTTTCTCTCTTAGTTGTGTATGTGATGGTGGGGATTGAACCCAGGTCCTCATGCATGCCAGAAAAGTGCTCTACCACTGAATCACATCTCCAGCCCCCATCATTTTTAATACTACATTCATTGACACATTTTCCATATCATATAATTCAGTCCTTTAATGTGTACAATTGATTTAAAAATAAGTGCACAGTGTTCTCCAGCCATTATTCTGAGTCAGTTTTAGATCACTTTTGTCATTCCAGGTTAACTCATCATGTACATTAATTCCCAAAATCTCTTGACCCTAACCCTCTTCTAGAAAACCACTATTCCACTTTCTGTGATTTTTCATTGACACTTGCTTAAAAGTTTTTATATCATGGTAAAAAACACATAAAACATCTTAAAACCATTTAAAATTGTATAGTTCAATAGTATTAGGTATGTTCACATTATTGTGTGGCCATTTTCCATAACATTTTCATCTTGCAAAACTGAAACTCCCATGTCCATTAAATAGCAACTACTTTCTTTCCCTCCTGCCAACGCTTTGCAATCACCATTGTAATTATTTATGAGTGTGACTGCTTTACATAACTTATATAAGTTGAATCATGCACTACTTGTGTTTTTGTTTCTTGCTTATTGCACTTACCATAATGTCTCAAGGTCATCCATGTTGTGTCATGTGTCAGGATTTCACTCTTTTTTAGGGCTGAATAAAAATCAACCTTAAGATAACCCAGGGATGTTTAACCACTGAGCTACATCCTCTGCCCTTTTTTATTTTTTGTTTTCAGATAGGGTCTCGCTAAGTTGCTGAGGCTGGCTTTGAACTTGCTCTACTCCTGCCTCAGCCTCCAGAGTTGTGGGGATTAGCTTCAAACTTTTAGCTCTGGTGAGTAATGTTGTAAATGTGGGAGGTCTAATCTCTTTGAGACACCCCTGGAACCATCCTTTGGGGAAAAGACTATTGGAGGCTAATTTTAAACAATTTTTTCTAGGACCACATATTTTTTATTAGTGTATTGTAGTTATACATAATATTGAGATTCATTATGTCATATTTATACATGGATATAACATAGTTTAATCATCCCATTCCTAAGACATGTCTCCTCTCCATCTCTTCCTCATTCTGATTCCTTTGCTCTCTTCTACTGGTATCACTTCTATTGTTATGTTTTTCAATTAGTGCATTAAAATGGTTTATAAATTCAAGCTTCATTGTAGTATATTCCTCCATGGACATAGCAAAATTTAGTAGACTTCATTTTCCACTATTTCTCCATATCTTCCCCTTCTCCCCTTCTTGATCCTCTTCTTCCAGTCTGTTGGCAGAATCACATTTCTTAAACTCATACCCTATAGGTCAAGCTATATGTATTATTTTTTGTGTTTTATTATTTTTAGTTATATATAACATTAGGATATATTTGACCAAAAATACATCTGCAAAAGCATGAAATGAAATTTTCTCTAATTCAGACCCTAGCACTTCCTTCCTCTCTCTGTTCCCTTCCCTTTACTGTATTAATTTTTCTGAAATTTACTTATAATAGTTTTAAAATAAGTGTCTGTGGATATACTTAATGTTGGGATTCACTGTGTTATATTCATGTATGCACATATGAAATTTTGTTCAGCTGCATCCCACCATTCTTCCCCTTTCACCCCTCTGTCCTCCTCCTCAATCCCCTTCATCTACTCTACTGATCTTCCCTCTATTTTGATGAAATTCCCTCTCCTTTTTTTCCCTTTCTCTCTTTCTCTGGGGAAAAAAGTATACTCATGCATAGTTGATTATTGGTAGGACTGCAAATTACTGCAACCACTCTGGAAAGCAGTATGGAAATTCCTAAAAAAAACTAGGAATAGAACCACCATATGATTCAGCTATCTCAGTCCTTAATATGTATCCAAAAGATTTAAAATTAGCATACTACAATGATGCAGCCACATCAGTGTTTATAGCATCACAATTTACCAGACTAGGGGCCCTTCAACATGTGGATAAAGAAAATGTGATATATATACACAATGGGGAATTACTCAACCACAAAGAAGAATGCAGTTATGTCATTTGTCCATAAATAGATGAAACTGTAGGGTATCATGCCACGTAAATAAGCCAGTTCCAAAAAGTCAAAGGTCAAGTGTTTTCTCTGATATGTGAAAGCGAATCTGAAATAAGGGGTTCCTGGTAAAATATGAAAGAAATGTAGTTGGTTTTTTTTCCCTTTTAGTAGTGCATTCTAGGTTTACATAAAGAAGGGGTTTGGAGGCTGGAGCTGTGGCTCAGCAGTTACAGTGCTTGCCTGCCATGTGCAAGGACCTGGGTTCAAACCCCAGCAGCACATATACAACTAAGTGTCAGAAAAACTAAGACCATATTAAAAAATAAATAAAATTGATTATCTCTCCCTCTCTCTCACACACACTCTTTTTTTTTTTTACAGAAGGGAATTGCTGTTAAACTGTCATACATGCACATAATTATAACAATTTATTGTGGGCCAATTCCCTCACCAACATAACCCTCCCCTTACCCACTTCTCCCCCTTCCTGGTCTCTTTTCTCCTTTGATTTTCTCTCAATTATATCTATCTTTCTATGTAATTTTTTGTGGATTTTTACTTTTAAATGCCTGTATGGGAGTTATTCAGCATCTCAGAGGTGCCAGGTATGCTATACAGAATGTTTATATCCCCTCTGTACCTTCTGAATCCTCTCTCCGCCTTCCTCCCCCTCCTCCTTTCCACACCCATCTCTGAGTCTGTGAGGTTGCCCCCAGTTTGATTGCTAATCCCTGTTTGATGAGTCTATTGTCTAAACTTCTTTTTGCCTCTGTCTTTCCTTTGTTATGCTCTAGCTTCCACAAATGAGAGAAAACATTCCATCTTTTGAGTTTCTGGGTTTGGTTATTTTCACTTGGCATGATTTTTTCCATTTCCATCCATTTACCAGCAAAGGCCATCATTTCATTCTTTTTAATAGCTGAGTATAACTCAAAATGGAGGTATTTTAAAGGTTTTCAGCTTCCAATTGCTATCATATAGAAATGTGGTTGATTTTGTGTGTGTGTGGGGGGGGCAACTTTCTGTTTTGCAATCTTAATAAGCTTCCTAAAATTAAGCTTACCTAGCAATATTAGGAGATTTGTTTGTAGGTTGCTTAGAATTTTCTTTTAATTATGTTGTCAGCAAAGAGATGATTTGATTTCTTTTGAATTTTTATACATTTTATTTATTTTCTTTTTTTTAATCACACCAGCTAGAAATAGTGAGCAAAGATATCCTTGCCTTGTTTCTGATTTAGGGGAAAATATTGTCTGTCTCCCATAGATAAAATGTTAGCTGTAGGTAGATACCCTTTAATAGGCTGAAGAAATTTCCCTCTATTCCTTGTTTGCTGAGTTTTTAAAATTATGTATTGATAATGAATTTTGTCAAACATTTTTTCTGCATATGGTAATGTGGTTTTTCCTCTTTAAAGTGTTTGATATGTTGGATAGATTAATTTTTGAATATGGAACCAACCTTTTATTCTGGTGTAAAACTCACTTGATTATTTGATAGTTACTTTTACATAGTGTCTGATTCAGTTCGTTAACATTTTTTGGAGGACTTTTACAATTATATTCCTGAACAATATAGGTCAGTGCTTTCCTGTTCTTATACTGTTATCGGTTTGTTGTTTGTTTGTTCATTTATTTATTTATTGTTACCAGGGATTGAACCCAGTGGTAATTGACCATTGAACCACATCCCTGAACTTTTTTTATAATTTTATATTTTTATTTATTTTGAGATAAGGTCTCACTTATTTGCTGAGGCTAGCCTTGAACTTTCAGTCTTCCTGTCTAAGCCTTCTGATTTTCTGGGATTGTAGGTGTGTGACTCTGCACCCAGCTTGTTGTCTGGTTTTGATATCAAAGTAATACTGGCCTCATAAAATAAGCTGGATAGTGTTCCTTCTGCCTGTGTTTCTAGGAGGAGGTTGTGTAGAATTAATATTACTTCTTTAAATATTTTAATTTTCTATTGAAACTTCAGCACTTGAAGATATTGTTTTTTGGAAGGGGTTTGAGATCTGTATTCAGTTTTTTTTTTAAAGAAAGAGGTACAGTGAGAGAGACAGAGAAAGAGAGAAACAACTTTATTTAGTTTTTCACATGGCCTTAGTTGCTCCAACACTTAGTTGTGTACGTGGTGCTGGGGTTTGAACCCTGGTCCTCGTGCTTGCCAGGCAAGCGCCGAAACCGCTGAGCCACCGCTGCAGCCTCTGTATTCAGTTTTTAAAATTATAAAGCTGTTTAGATATCACTTTCATCTTGACTAAATTTTGATAGTTTGTGGGTTTTGACAATTTGGTTTATTTTATTTAAGTTCTAAAATTAAGGTGCATAGAGTTGTTCATAGTACAGCTTTGTTATAATTTTATTGTTTGTAAATCCTGTAGTAATATACTTTTCTTTCATTTCTGGTAATAGTATTTATATATTCTCTCCTTTTTTCTGTTAATCTTGCTAGAATTTTATCATTCATATTGATGCAGTATTATAAAAAATTTCAAGACTTAGGTGTTAATCAAATGAAAGATGATCAAGTCAATCAATTTTGGAAATAGATAAATGGAGGCATCATAATATATTTGTGGATTAGAAAACTGTTATAAATATGAAGGTTTTACCTAAATTATTTATAGATTAAATGAAAATATAATTTATATTCTAGCTCTTTTTTAAAAATGAAAATTGATATGTTGTTTTAAACATTTATATATAAATACGCAAATACAAACACCCTAGTTAAAAATATTGAAGAAGAGCAAAAGTAGGATATATATTACCAAATATCAAGGATTATAAAGTCATATTGATTATAGTAAAACATAGAATGGTATTTATTAAGGATAGAGAAATAGACCTATAGAACAGAATATTGTGTCCCCAAAGAAACTCACACATTTATGGTATATGATAAAGTTGGAATGTAAGCCATTGAGGTAAGGAGAAGACTATTCAATAAGTGAAACAGGAAACATTGGTTATTCTATATGGAAACAATGTCAATTTCTACCTCTAACATTATACATAAAAATAACTCCAAAAGAATAAGTTGAATATCAAAAGCATAACTAAAGTTTTTAGCACAAAATCAGTGAATGTCTTTTGTATCATAAGGTAAATCAAAGCAGATCAGTAAAATAATTAAAACTGATAAAAGTAATTACAATTTTTTGCTAATGAAACACTGGTTACCAAAAGTGGAATGACATACTATGAAGTCTGAGAAGGCATTTGTAACATTCAAAAACAACACAGTATTAATAATATGTAAAGAACTTATCAATAAAATCATAAGCATTCTCTTAGAAAAATGGGCAAAAGACATGAATTTTACAGATGAGGAAATGAGGCTAATAAAATATGACATGCTTGACCCCAATTATTAGGGGAATTTAAATCAAGGTATCAGATAATCTTTCATAGCACTCATTTGAAAATAATTAAGAATCTTGACAATTCCAAATGTTGAAGATGAGAGGATAAACATACTGTCTGTTTACTGTTTCTGCAATTATAAACTAGTACAACTACATTATAAAACCATTTAGCATTATTTTGTTAAGTTGGATATTCATATGCACTATGACCTAGCAGTTGTGGTTCTGCGTATTTTTTTTTTAAAGAGTGAGGGATAGTTGAGAGAGAAAGAGGGAAACAATTTTATTTAATTTTTCACATGACTTTAATTGCTCCAAGACTTCACTGTGTACGTGGTGCTGGGGTTCGAACTCACGTACTCGTGCATGCTGGGCAAGCACCATAACCGTTGAGCCACTGCTCCAACCCCTGTCTGCGTATGTTCTTTAGAAAAAACTTCAACTGTAAACCAGGGAATATCTACAAATAATCACAACAATATAATATTATAGCAACAAAAATTTAGAAATAACTTGAATCCTTATTAAGGATGGAGAAATAGACCTATAGAACAGAATACTGTGTCCCCAAAGAAACTCACATGTTTATGGTATATGATAGAGTTGGAATGTAAGCCATCGAGGTAAGGAGATGACTATTCAATAAGTGATACAGGAAACATTGGTTATTCTATATGTAAACAATGTCAATTTCTGCAGGAGAATAGGTAAGTAAATTGTGGTATGTTGACATGATGGGCTATTACAAAGCATTTATAAATGAATTAATTGCAACTATACATAAGAGCTTGGATCAATAGTCATAATATAGAGTTAAAAATAAGTCCCAAAAGATATTCTACAGAATTATACCCTTTATAAAAATATAAGCCCAAGCAAAACCATACATTATGTTTCTTAGGTATAGATGCATACACACATATGCACATGCTAAAATTAAAGAAAAAATAAGGATATGGTAAAAATAAAATTGGGGATGGTGTTTGTTTTTCAAGATGAGATGGGAAGATGGGATGTGGAGGAGCAGATAGGTATAGGTTATTTGTAGTGTTCTAGTTCTCATATTATGTAAGTTAGTTATGGGATTTATTATATTAATAATAAGTAAATGAGCAAGTAAATAAAAGAGTACTATGCATGGACTTGTTATGATAGTGTGTTTATTTAGGACCCATTTTCGTGCATCTGAGGTATCTCAAACAAATACACCTTAAAGTAATGAGATTAAGCAATAATTATATTCCATAGAAGAATTGTATTATTTTATTTGCAGGTGAAATAATATATGATTAGCTATTTCCCACATATTACACTTCAGCTTTGAAAAAACCCATAGACAACTATTAAAAACTTATTACCACAGAAATCATTAGTAACTACAGTGAAATAAAGTTAGTTGAAGTGTGTATACTGTTTCTGATTACCGTGGCTAGTGGCTAAAGTAAGCATGATAGTAGGTATGCCAATGTGTAAGTGCATTGTGCATCACTGACCCACCCTCTAATAGGGTGGCTGCTTGTGTTAAATGCAGTGATTATATTAGTTACTTAAGTGATCCATAGATATTCTGGTGCAAGGAAGGAGAATACATGGAATGCAATTTATTGAATATATCTATATTTATATCTAGATATAGATATAAATTATATATATATAGATATGAGTTCTTTATATTCTATATGTACTCTATATATACTCAACCCAGGCTGGGTTTCAGAAAGTCTCTGTACTCACTGAAACTTTATGCAGAATTTTTAGGTTTGATATCTATATCTAGATACATCTAGATAGTCTATGTATCGACAGACAAACATTCTGTTGCTCTGAAAACTGTTTCTCTACCATTTATATAGGCATGAAAAAGTGATCAAATATTTGGTGGTAGAAACCGAGTAGCTGCATTCTAGGTTTTCTCCCTAAGAATGTAACATCAACCTTTTTGAAAAAAATTAATTGTACGATAAATATTCATGGACAGTTGTCTGAATGGTGGACAGTTGTCTGAATGGTACACAGTTCCTTACAATCATTCCTTTTAAAAAGTTGGAGGTACAACAGTGTTAAAATTACTTGAGGTCTTTTACAAAATTGAGAATTTCGGGCCTTATTCCAGATATACTGTATCAGAACTGATTCCCTAGGTGTTGTATACATATATGGATGTTTTAGAAGCAGCGGTTTAGAACAGGGCTTCTTACCTGTAGGTGAACCCAGACTGGACTTTAGGAAGTCTCTGCACTCACTGAAACTTTACTCTTTATCTTAGGTTTGAGTGAATGAGTATTTTTTCTGGCAAATATTATACATTTTAATCCTGGATCAAGCTAGAGTATACAAAAGTTGTATACTTAGTCACCAGGCTTTGGCTGGCTAATTGTTTCCCAGAGTATGTTTTAGTTTCATGCTTCATTTACTTTCATTGTGAAAAACAGCTGTTGGAATCTTATCATATTTTACTCATTGTTAAACCTTTTTTTTTTTTTTTGAGTACTAGGGATTGAATCCAGGGACACTTTACCACTGTGCTATGTTTTCAGCCCTTTTTTAAAAAATTATTTTGAGGGACTGGAGTAGTAGCTCAGCAGTTACAGCACTTGCCTGGTATGTGGAAGGACACGAGTTTGAACCCCAGCACCACATATACAACAAAGTGTTAGCAACAAAAGCCACATGAAAAACTAAATAAAATTGATTCTCTCACTTTAATTTTTTTAAATTTTGAGATATATCATTACCAAGTTGTTGAGGGTCTTGTTAAGTTGTCAAGGCTGGGCTTGAACCTGTGATTCCCCTGCCTCAGCCTTCCAAATTTCTGGGATTACAGGTGTGTGCACGACTCCCAGCTGGAAATGTGTATTCTTTTTTTTTTTTTTTTTTAAGAAAGAGCAAGCTAGAGAGAGAAAGAGAGAAACAAATTTTTTTTTTAGTTTTTCATGTGACTTTCGTTGCTCCGAGACATCATTGTGTACATGGTGTTGGGGATTTGAACTCGCATACTTACACATGCTGGACAAGCGCTGCAACTGCCCAGCCACCCCTCCAGCCCCTGGAAATATGTTTTCTTAACAAGCACTTGATTTTGATGAAACAGATCCACAGAATTGTAGGGAACAATTTCACTATCTACCTGGTGTCTCTATTAAAATCTACAGAGATATAGTTTTTCTTCCAGTCTTAGCGTCAGGAAGAGCT